>JAJEJO010000137.1:28141-51436 GCA_020662805.1 Glaucomys volans
CTATTTTGTATTTTATTTATAGACAGGGTCTCACTGAGTTGCTTAGGGCCTCGCTAAGTTGCTGAGGCTGGCTTTGAACTCGAGATCCTCCTGACTCAGCCTCCCCTGAGTCCCTGGGATTACAGGCGTGCACCACCATGCCCGGCTTCCTGGAAGGGTTTTAAAATCCGGATTTATGGGTCGATTCTCACACCACTTACATTGGAACCACTGGGAATGAGACTCAGGTAGCAACATTTTTAAAACTCCCTACAAGATTCCAATATGTCCCTGAGTTTGGAAATTACTAATTTGCTAAGGCTGCCATACAAAGTGCTATAGATTAGAGGGCTTAAAGAACAGGAATTTATTTCCCCACAGTGGTGGAGATTAGAAACCCAAGGTCAAGGTGTCATCAGGGTTGGTTTCTTCTGAGGTCTCTCTTCTTGGCTTGTATGTGGCCACCTTCTGTCTGTGTCCTCACAAGATCTTTCCTCTGTACCTGTCTGTGTCCTGCCCCCCTTTTCTTTTCTTTTCTTTTTTTTTTTTTTTTTTTTTTTTGCGGTGCTGGGGATTGAACCCATGGCCTTGTGCTTGCAAGGCAAGCACTCTACCAACTGAGCTATATCCCCAGCCCCTGACCTCCTTTTCTTATAAGGACACCTGTCATATTAGATTAGGGTCTACCCTAATGATCTCATTTTCACTTAGTCACCTCTTTAAAGATCCTGTCTTCAAATATAGTCACATTCTGAGGTCCTGGGGGTTTGGGATTCAACACATAAATCTGAGGGACACAATTCAGCACATGGCATGACAGAAGCTATTGATTAAGTATGGCACTTCTCAAGCTTTATTGTGCATACAAGTCACCTGGAATCCTTGTTAAAGTTCAGATTCTCATTTAGTAAGTCAAGGTAGAATCTGATATTCTGCAGTTTTAACAAGTTCCCAGTGGTGCTAATGTTGCTCATTCACAGATTGTACTTTAGGTAGCCTGGTCTATCTGGATCAGTGGTTCTCAAGCTTTGGCAGGTATCGGAATCACCATGGAGAAATTGTTAGAATCAGATTGCTGGGGTCTGGTCCCACAATTTCTGATCCCATAGGTTTAGGGTTGAGGCCAAGAATTTGCATTTGTAACAAGTTTCCAGGCAATATTGAATTCTTTTTTTTTTTTTTTTTGGTACCAGGGATGAACTCAGGGGCTCTTAACCACTGAGCCACATCCCCTGCCCTATTTTGTATTTTTTATTTAGAGACAGGATCTCACTGAGTTGCTTAGCACCTCACTTTTGCTGGGGTTGGCTTTAAACTCAGGATCCTCCTGCCTCAGTCTCCTGACTGAGGTGGTTGGCGTGCACCACCGAGCCCAGTGCAATATTGATGCTGATGGTATAGGGGTGATAGTTTGCAAGCCAAGTATTTCTGCCATTTTGACACTTTGTGGTATTGGACAAGGCAAGGTCATTACACATATCTTTTCATGTTTGCTATCCTAATTGCTGATAGTATCACATTTTTCTTTTGCCAAGTTCAATTACTTTTTTCTGCCCATAGGACAGAGGATGAGGAAATGGAAGAAAATGCAGTATTGGGATTTCTTTTAATCTCTTACACAAATATAGATGGATGAATACAGAGGCTATATACCAGCCCATTGTCTCTTCATGTTTATTCTACAATCACAGAGCTAATTTGCAGCTTGCTCTTCTCCTAGCTCAAAGATTATTTTATGAGACTGGTTGCATGCTTCCCATATGTGATTTTTTAAAGGATTAACGATTCTAGAGATTGTATATCACAAGGGGCATTGGAAATTTCTCAGAGCATGCTGATTTTAAATTATTTCTCATTTAATCACATTGTTATTTCCACAGGAGACCCACAATGAACTACATCAGGTGGTATCCCCCCTGCCCCCCCACCCAAACAATTGGAGATGAAGAAAACATGTAGCTTGCTCTTTTTCTTTTTTTGGTACTGAGGATTGAACCCAGGGGAACTTAACCACTGAGCCACATCCTCAGCCCTATTTTGTATTTTACTTAGAGACAGGGTCTCACTGAGTTGCTTAGGGCCTCGCTAAGTTGCTGAGGCTGGCTTTGAACTCGAGATCCTCCTGCCTCAGCCTCCTGAGCTGCTGGGATTATAGGGGTGTACCACTGGGCCCAGCTACATTGCTTGTTCTTTGAGTGTTAAAGTAGTAAAATTCACATCTGTGGATGTTATTAGCCTATGTATATATGTGTATGTGTATATATATATATGTAATGTATATATATATACACATTTATGCATGTTCATGTACGTACATATACATAGCATTTATGTATATATTCACATGTGCATATATGTAGCTATGTTATATTTTTCTACTTGTTCAATTTAAAGCATTTATGTTGTTTTTAATTGTTATTAATGTTCTATCTATGTGATATTTTATCTCTATATTTTATATATTATTATATACTTTTATGATATATCTCTATGATATTTTCGTTTTAAACATAAAATGTATTGAATTCATAATCCAATAAATATTTGAAGCAAAGATATAATCAGGTCTCTAGATACCCCATTTATTCTGGGACTGGATTAAAAGACTGGGTCTCGCTAAAGTACTTCCCTTACTTACAACTTTCCCAAAGTTATGCCACATGTACAGGGTCTTTATTCAGAAAAGATTTACTGATGCCATAGCGTTTGTTTTTGTTTGTTTGTTTGTTTGTTTTGGGGATTGAACTCAGGGACACTCGGCCACTGAACCACATCCCCAGCCCTATTTTGTATTTTATTTAGAGACAGGGTCTCACTGAGTTGCTTAACACCTTGCTAAGTTGCTGAGGCTGGCTTTGAACTTGCGATCCTCCTGCCTCAGCCTCCCAAGTGCTGGGATTACAGGCGTGTGCCACCACGCCTGGCGCCATGGCATTTTGAGTTGACCCTCAAGGCTTTTCCACGTTTTCCACATTCTGGGTGGGTTTTGCCAGCAATTGATAGTGCACCTTATAGCCCTGTCCAGGGGAAGAGGTAACCTGTCATGTTTCTCTCCTGAGCATACCTGACCCACCAGATAAGGCAAGCTCACTTGCAAAGGTCATCACAGGCTATCACAGGCTGATGCCATTAAGCATTTGTACTGTGTAACAAAATCCGTTTCTCTTGATTTCATGCTCAGCAATCAACCTTAGGATGCCACATGTTCTTTGCCTTCAGGGAGAGGATAACCTGGTCAGGGTGTCTGGTCTGCCTGACGATTATATTTTTCATTGTAAATTACTAAGCCACCACTCTGGCTTTAAACGCTTAGGCGTGTTGTGGGTGTGAGTCAGCACCCAGCACCCTCAAGCCTGATAAATTCAGGGACGCTGATAAGATCAGTTCATCTGAGCTTCGGCTTGATGCCAGGCCCTGATGCTGATGATTCACCAAAGTGAGTTCAAATCAGCTAGCATTTATTAAGCATTTTCTGCATACCAGGCACCAAGCAATTTTATTTATATCATCTCATTTAGTTATATCAACTTTGTGAGTTAATGTCACTTTCATTTTACAAGTCAGAAAATTGATATGTAGATTAAAAACTTGCCCCCACTCAGATGGCTACTGTGACAAAGACTTCTAGTTGCCATCCAGTATCCATTCTCACTTTCTTCCTTAGGGACAGAATTCCAGTTTTATTCCTGGTAGCCATGCCTCTAGCAGCCTGTTATGCAGCATCTCTTGCACCCAGGTGTGAACCTACAGCAGGATCTTGCCAGAGTGAGATAGTTGTGTTGGTTTGGTGTCTCTAGGAAGGCTGGTTAAAGGTAGTTGACTTGGTTGGGAGGAGGGCCTTTTGATCCTCTCTTCTGCTAGTCTGCAATTCAGGCATGATATCTGAAACCATCTTGGACCATGGAGTGAACTACTGGATGAAGAGTAGCATTGAAGATGTTGGAACAGTAAGGTAGAAGAAGAAACCTGGGCCTAGGGGGCACTGTGGAGCTACTGTGCCAACTCTATTCTAGAAATCTTTAAGCCATGCCCGGTGGCGCACGCCTGTAATCCAAGCGACTTGGGAGGCTGAGTCAGGAGGATCACGAGTTCAAAGCCAGCCTCAGCAACTTAGCGAGGCCCTAAGCAACTCAGTGAGACCCTGTCTCTAAATAAAATACAAAATAGGGCTGGGGATGTGGCTCAGTGGCCGAGTGTCCCTGAGTTCAATCCCTGGTTCCAAAAAAAAAAAAAAAAGAAAAAAGAAATAGAAATCTTTGTCCACTACCAGGATTAAATGTCATTCTGTTAGCAGAGAGGGAATGTAGGGATATTCAATAGGCAATGTATGGTGTATACACACTATTTTCCCAAACCCCCACATTTCAACTGTGATAGATACACATATTTAAGTTTCAGCTCTGACATTTACTGTGTCTACTGGGTACCACATGTGCCTCACGGCACATTCCTGTAGTTCACCTTTTACTCGAGCCATTTGTCCAGTAACCAGTTTCATGCATGTGTAACCCAATAGTGCCTTGCCTGAGCCTCACAGTGAATATCTCATGTTTCCATCCCAGAACTTTAACGTTTCGACATGGAGGCCTGTTGGAAGATACCAGCACTCAAGCGTGTGCATTATGGAATGCGAGGAAGTTAAAGGTCCAAGAGTGAATGCTTTGCTAATATGGGATGGGAGCTGGAGACAGATTTTTCCTTCTTCCGTACTCGGCCAGATAATTCTCAACTGTATTTTATTTTATTTTATTTATTTATTTATTTTTATTTATTTTTTTTGGTACTGGGGATTGAACTCAGGGGTTCTCGACCACCTAGCCACATCCCCAGCCCTATTTTGTATTTTATTTAGAGACAGGGTCTCACTGAGTTGCTTAGGGCCTCGCTAAATTGCTGAGGCTGGCTTTGAACTCGCGATCCTCCTGACTCAGCCTCCCAAGTCACTTGGATTACAGGCATGCGCCACTGCACCTGGTTTCAACTGTATTTTAATAGTTTGTTTTTATGAGATTCTCAGAGGGTGTAGGTAAGATTAAGTCCTAGTATTCTACAACTGGGGCAAACTCAAAAACATACTCTTATTTTAATTTTTCTTTTCCTCTTCCTTTTTCCCAATTTTCTACTTCTGTTCCCTGGAATCATTTCCTAAAGCAATCTGCTTATGTGGAAACCTTTGCCTCAGGCTCTGTATTCCAGGAGAACCCAGGTTAAGACTGTATAACCTGGATCTTGAATTAAACTGTACTGACAAAACTTTGGTACTTGCTGACACGTTTGTGTCCCTTATATGATGAAGCAGCATATTATTTTTGGTGTTTAAAGGTGACCATGCAGTCGGGTGCAGTGGTGCACACCTGTAATCCCAGCCACTCGGGAGGTCAAGACAGGAGGGTTACAAGTTCAAAGTCAGCCTCAGTAATTCAGCAAGACCATGTCTCAAAATAAAAAAAATAAGGGCTGGGGCTGTAGCTCAGTAGTAGAGCACTTGCCTCACATGTGTGAGGCACTGGGTTTGATCCTCAGCACCACATAAAAAAAAAATACATAAAAAGATATTGCGTCCATTTACAACTAAAAAAAGGTCTGTGGGCCGGGCGTGGTGGTGCACGCCTGTAATCCCAGCACTTGGGAGGCTGAGGCAGGAGGATCGCAAGTTCAAAGCCAGCCTCAGCAACTTAGCGAGGCCCTTAGCAACTCAGTGAGACCCTGTCTCTAAATAAAATACAAAATAGGGCTGGGGATGTGGCTCAGTGGCCGAGTGTCCCTGGGTTCAACCCCTAGTACCAAAAAAAAAAAAAAAAAAAAAAAAGGTTTGTGGATGTGGCTCAGCGTAAAGTGCTTCTGGGTTCAATTCCTGGTACAAAATAGGACAATACATTATGAAATATGATAATATCAAGTATTGATATGGATGTGGATCAATAGAAACTCCTATATCATGTCAAAGGGAGTGCAAATTGGAATCATTTTTATAAAGCTCAAAACCAAACAATTCTAAACAACAATACAGCATTAGGAATCATGTATAGTTGATAAATCATGAAGCAAGGCAGACCCCAAATTTAAACTAGTGCTGGGGAGATGGGTGGGATAAGGTAGGAACATCCAGGAGAAGCAGAGGTGTTAGCAATGTTCTAGGTCTTGAATTGGGTAATGGGTTCATACGTCTCCATTGTCATCCTTATTGAATGTGATAGAGATTCTTTTATACATTTCAGATATTATATAATTTTTTAAAAATGAAACCACCACTGACAAAGATGCTGGACTAACAAAGGGGGGCCTCTGTGAAAGCCTCCTGTGGCCCTCATTCTGAACTAATGGCTTTCAGAGTCAGTACCCTCCATCAGGTAATGGATTTCCTGGCTTTGTGTTACTGAGTGTATTGTAATGAACCAGAAATGCAGGATAAAAGATTCAGTTTTCCTTATTGCCCTTAAGGGTCACGTCCTCTAGTACATGTCAAAAAGAGCAGTTTGTTGTGTCCTCTCTACTCCTGTCTACCTGCCTGTGCTTCCTGAAGCTGCCTGGTGCTCTCCGCTCTGCACAATCCACTATTGTTTCATTGATGGTCCCAGCCCAGCACTCCTGGGCTGCGTTCCTCCTCATTTTGTTTTTGAACCAGGGATTGAACCCAGGGGCACTCCACCACTGAGCCACATCCCCAGCCCTATTTTGTATTTTATTTAGAGACAGGGTCTCACCGAGTTGCTTAGGGCCTCGCTAAGTTGCTGAGGCTGGCTTTGAACTCGTGATCCTCCTGCCTCAGCCTCCTGAGCCGCTTGGATTACAGGCATGCGCCACCATGCCCCGCCCTCCTCATTTTTATGGCACACACATGCAGATGTGTGTTGGGAGGTGGTACCAGACCATAACATGATTTTCTTTATTGTTCCCAAACCCTACTACTTGCTTTCCTTAACAAGGCTACCACACCAATCAGCAAAGTTGTGCCAAATTTTAAACTTTAGGCCAGGGTTTAAAAACTTTAAAACATTTTTGTGCCCTGGAGACATTGATGAAACCTATGGCTTCCTCATGAGAATAGTGGCTTCAATACATCAAAATCAAACACTCTAAGTTACCAAGGAAACAAATTGTATTGAAATGTAGTTATAAGCATAGTGGTGCATGCCTGTAATCCCAGAGACTCAGGAGGCTGAGGCCAGAGGATTATAAATTCAAGGCCAGCTTCAGCAATTTATTGAGGCCTTAAGCAACTTAGCAAGATCCTGTGTCAAAATAAAAAAAAAAAAAGAAGGGAATATAGCTCAGGGGTAAAGCACTCCTGGCTTCAACCCCCAGTCCCCCACCCCCAAAATTATAGTTATCAGAGTCTTAAAAAAATCAAATGAAATCTTGGGTATAGTAATACATGTACTTCTTTATTTTTTATTATTATTTTTTTAACCAGGGGTTGAACTCAGGGACACTTGGCCACTGAGGCACTTCCCCAGCCCTATTTTATATTTTATTTAGAGACAGGATTTCACTGAGTTGCTTAGGGCCTCGCTAAGTTGCTGAGGCTGGCTTTGAATTCGCGATCCTCCTGACTCAGCCTCCCAAGTCGCTTGGATTACAGGCGTGCGCCACCATGCCTGGCTTATACTTCTTTATTAACTTATGAAACAACAGGATCTAATGACCACTGAAAATTTAAATTAGAAATGAGCATGAAAGATATTTTGTGATATTTACATTAACTATAATGTGACATAAAAATATTTGTGATTTCTATTGGTGATAGTCATAGGTGCTACTAATACTATTGTTATTTATTTTCTACATTTATAATCGAAGGAAATACTAAATTGCAGTTAGTGATTCTTGACATAAGGATATAATTTTTTTTCCCATTCAGTTCATGAACTTTCTCAATTCTATTCATATATCCTTGGGGGTCCACAGATCTCTGGTCGAGAGTCCACTTTGCTCTACGGAAGGCAAAGGAAATTACAATAGATGAGAGAAATAGTTTTATAGTGAATACCAAATATACTGTAATCCACACGCCACAAAAAAGGCACCTCGTTCCATCCCTTTGTGCAAGGTGGGGAAGGCGTGGGTTTGTTCCAGTTCCGGTTCTCACCTCACGGGTTCTCTCTTTGAGAGAACCTTACTCTTTGTCTCTCTAAAAGTAAGTTTCTGTGCTTCCATTAGGAAATCCTGCATCCTTCTCAGAAGAGTTAGTCTTACCCTTGGATTGATTAGTCTCCCTTCGCCATTATATTTTCCCACCAAGATCTATCTTTGCTTTGTGCTTGCGAGGCAGGCACTCTGCCAACTGAGCTATTTCCCTAGCCCCAAGATCTATCTTAGAATAGCTCTCTAGAAGCTTCTATACAACAGCATAGGGTGGGCTTTGGCTCCCTGAATCTTGTCTCCTTCTGAGGCCTTTGCACCTAGGTGAGTTGTAGTGAGCAGAGTCCACACATCCCTCCTAAGTCTCCACTAGAAACACTTATTCTGAGATAGCACAATCTTAAAATGGAAGGAAAAATAAGTATTTTCCTGACTGCCCCATAAATTAAAATACTGCTCAAGCATACAGTGAAACTACTACTGTATAGTTACCATGCAGTTCAGGTAGACTTTTCTTTATTCATTCCACATCTCTTGTCAAATGGGCTCATTACTGAGGTACAGAACTTGTAATGACCATTCACTGAGCTGTACAAACACCTGGCTCCTATTTGAAATTTCTGCATACAGGCCTGATTTGGTGTTTAGATAGTGTCATTTGTATCTTCCACAATAGCTACTGACTGATTCTTTGATTGATTGATTGATTATTTTGATTATTTTTTCCAAAATGAGTAGTGGATCGCTAATACACTTCATTTTTGGAACAGTTTTGGTTTACAGAAAAAAATGAAGATAGTACAAACTTACATGCACTTATATCTATTTTACTCTGTTATTAACATCAATACAGAACATCTGTTATTGTTAATGATGTAATATTGATACATCATCATTAACCAAAGTCCATGCTATTTAGATTTCCTTATTTTTTAACCCAATGGCCTTTCTCTGTTCCAGGATCCTATGCAGAATACCATGATACATTTAGCTTTTGTGTCTCCTTAGGTTCCTCTTGGCTGTGGCAATTTCTCAGATTTTTCTGGTTTATTGATGATCTTGACAGTTTTGAGGAGTACTGGTCAGATATTTTGTAGATTGTCCCTCAATTGGGACTTGCCTAATGTTTTTCATATTAGTCTAGGGCTATGTGTTTTGTGGAATGAAGACCACAGAGGTGAAGTACCATTGTCACCATATTATGTCAAGGGTGCCTACTGTCAACATTATCAACCACTGTTAATATTTACCTTGATCACCTGGCTCGGGTATGTTTGTCAGGTTTCTCAACTGTAAAATTTCTCTCCCTTTCCCTTCTGCATACCATCACAAGGCATAGCTCATACTTAAGGAATGAGGACTTGTGTTCTACTTCCTGAGGGTGAAGTGTCTATATAAATTATTTGGAAGTTTCCCACACTGGTGATTTGTCTCTTCTCTCTTATTTATTTATTTATTTATTCATCAGTTCAAGCACTTATTTACATCAGTTTAGATTGATGGTAATGAATTTTTAATTGAATAATCCAGTCTTGTTTGTGGCCAGTGGCATGAATTTCTGTGACTAACTGTGGCTAGCCCTATGATTCCTAAGCACAGAAAAGAGCAAAATGAATGGGCACACATGGAACATATTCATTATTGACCTATTTTTTTATTTAACTTTCTCATTTTTTGTCCAATTGTTTGCCAAAAGAATAATTCAGTTAACAGGGTAAAAAATTCAACCCTTAAAGAGCTCACAGTGAAAATTAGGATTACTGTCCATTTTATGCCTTTGTATCCCTCTTCAGAGGCATCTCTTATGAATGTTTTTCCAGAAATTTTTAATGCATGTGTCAGCATATATGTATCAATTTGCTTCTTTAGACTCTAAAGATAAGGTCCAGAAAGGAATAGCAGGGCAATGAAGGGAAAACAGGAAAGGGGAAGACTGGAGCTGACCAAAGAATCATAGAATTCTTCATCAATATATTTGCTTGGGAAACAGTTCATTTTCCCAGAATTTTTTGGTTGAATTTTCCCACATCTGTAGGTTTTAACCTCTGCTTATCAATGTGACCACATCAGTTGAGTTTCTTAGTTGAAAATAATCAAATCTCCTCTGCCTAGTTTAAGGACAAAGGGTTTATTTAAAGGTATTAGATAGTTATGATGCTTACAACTCCAACTGTCCCCACTCCAACCTTGCCTTTTGTACATGTGACTTTGTAGTTTTGAGGTTGGCCATGTGATTTGCAACAAGCTATTAGCGAGCAGATATTATGCATGTATACATATGAAAAAGCATTTATATTTGCAAATTTCTACTTCTGTTCTTGCTCCTCCATCATCTCCAAGAGAACGTGCCAAGGCTAGCCTGCTGGAAGAGGACAGATGTGATGCAGAGTAAAGTCATGATAGTTGTCCCAGCTGAAGCTATTTTAGATTGGCTGACAGCCACTTGACCCTTAGATTTGTAGGTGAGCTGAATGAGAAGTAACTACAGATACAGGAGCAAGTCCAGCCCAAATCAGCCAAGCCCAGGCCATCTGAGCCCTGCAAATATATATGATATCGAAAAAGTGATTATTTTTGTATGTCATTGAAATGTGAGGATTGTTAATGCTTTATTATTGTGGCAATGAATAACTCATGCTAATAATTTATGGAATCCCTGAGAGGGTCAAGAACCTCATTTGGATGCAAATCAGCAAGTAGTACTGCCAATTATGCCATAAGATATTTCTATAGAGCAGACCACTTAACTTTTGCTCCCTTGTAGTGCTCAACACCTCTGATGCTAGAAAATAGATATTAGAACCTTCAACAGTGTTCTCCAGAGGAACCAGTGTTGCCACCAACCCTCCAACCCACTGCTTGCAAGAATCAATAGTTTTCCTTATGAAGTTAACTTCCTCATTCCATTCATTCTGTGGATGCTTCTGACTAGTACAATCTAAATCATACTTGGAACTGTAGCTGCAAGGGAGTCTGGAAAATGTGTATGTGTAGTTTTTTTTGTTTGTTTTTTAGCTTTCTGGTCTCTGCAGTGCAAGAAGGCCTGATAGAAGGGGTCTGGAGAAAGTGTGAGTGAGTCACTCTCCACCATCTGCCACGGAGGCCTAGAGAAAAGAGCTTAACTTTCTGATCCCCTGTAAGTTGGCCATCATTGCATGGAGACAGTCAAGGTGTTGACAATCCCACAACTTGGAACCCCAAGGGGAGGAGCCCTGGATTTTAAGCCTTGAACCACACTTGCTTTGATAGTCTTAGTTTCAGAAAAAGAGTTTGGTTCTGATCTTGTTGACTAAGGGAACTCTCTGACTTTTCCTTTGTTGGCATCTGGCAAAATGAGTAGCATGTGAATAACTACAAGTGAAACAACCTTTAATTGCATTGGTTACTGCTAACAAGTAGCTTGACCTCATTTTACTTTCTCTGTACATGAGAGAAAAGTTACAGGAAAAGGCACTAAGAGAAGTATTTGCATGCTTTCCTAAGGGGAGGATGTGAGGAAGAAAGAAATTCCTATCTCTTTTCATGTCCTACACTCATATGCCAATTTCTTTGACCTAAGTAACTAAATGCCTAACAGGTGAAATTATTGGACTAATCAGTTGTAAGCTCACTCTTGCTCTCCAACCTCAGTCCCACCACAAACCTGAATGGTCCTCTTCAGTGTCTGGAACACATGACAGTAACTGATTGATAGGAGGCATTTCCACCAAATGAAAAGGCTTCGGTGTACGTGTATTTATTTCTAAAGTGCCAGTTGTGAGATTGGCCACATGGAACTTTTATTTATTCTCCATTCTTTCTCTGTAGATCTTGTTCCAGCTAAATATTTGCTGACACATTCTGGTGATCTTTTTTTGTTTCAATTTAATAACCAAAACCATACTATTGCTAACACTAAAAAAACAGAAAAAGATTATATTTCTGCAGTATTTTAAGGAGCAATTTTTAGTACATTTTGATGAAAAATTATGTATTCAGCCGCAGAGCCAATATCTAGACTCTTGACTGGTTACCAGTAAAAGTAGGAACAAATCCATTGGAATACACATATGTTTCAGAAGAGCATACAGTCTATGAATATTCCCAACAGTGGCAATATGACCAGAACATTCACTTGGAGGATCAAAAGATATTCTGATATTGCTAACATGCTACTTGGCCCATATGGCTTTGTGCATTCAATCATTGGGTTTAATAACCCTGATGGAAAATGCAAAGAGGAATAATGGTCTTCTCAGCTAACTAGGAGTTTGTGGTAGTCATTCATTATTAGTGTTCTTTTCTGAGAGCTTTCCTTGTATGTTACCAGAAATATCTGTGACAAGTTCTGAAACATCTGCTCAATAAAGGTGTCAAACTGGAACCAAGACTTTGGCCATTGGAAAGCTACTTCTACCTAAACCTCTCACTGCATCTCCTACCACTGCCCCCCACCCCAGAGACTCTTCTCTTGCAGACAACTGGTACTTATTGGCCTCTGATGATATCATATATATTTATACCTTTACTTCCTCACTTCGCCCTGCCTAGAGGATCTCCTTGGCCCTCTCTGGGCATTTTTTATCTACTGTACAAGGCCAGGACTACCTAGACCAAGGGAAAGCCTAGCTCTAGAATCCAGAATTTGCCTGATTTGCTCAGCCTTTTCCCACTACTCCCTCCTCTGAATTTAGGACATGTGTTTACTTTTGGTATCTAGGTAGCCCTTCTATGGCCCCAAGATGTCTAGTCACAGCTAAACTGTTAGTTTCTGGATGATACAAATAGACTGACTTGTGAGTCTATATAGCCCCAGCCTATAGCAGTGCCATATGGATCCAATCTGTCCCCAGTTAATGAGATAGGATGCCTGAAACTTTCACCACAAAGACACAGAGTTGAGGCAGCAATAATCCTTGCATTTCCGTGGAACTTCCTGCTCAAGTGGTCCTAACTTCTGACCTTACTCTTATTTTTTAAAGCACCACATAATCCATTTATTACAAAGGTTCACATGATTTCTTTACAGATTTTCTTTATAGAAAGGAAAGTTTTCTGCATTGGTCTTTTTTTCTCAAATTCCTCCTTGGACTTTATGTGCATGGGGTACTAAAGCAGTGTGGTCTTTGGTGAACTTGACCGATTCTTCTGTGTAATCCTGACAACAATCTTAAGAGGTAAATGCCATTATCCTCTTTAGAGATAAGGAAACTGAGGCATGGGCAAGTTAAGTAACCTAATGTCACAAACTAATAAGTGGGAGAACCAGGATCCACACCAACACATCTGGTTTCCAGATCTGTGCTGTCAACTTCTACACTACACCACCTTTCCAGAGACCCAGGTGGTATCCATTAGATGATCCTGAAAAAATGAGAGTTTCTTAGGTCAGACAGTTTAAGCAAAAGAAGAGATTCCAATCCTGGAAACTCTTCCATTATTCTCATTGTGCTACCTGCCAAAAACATCCTCTGAACGTCCTCTGTGTAGAAAAACTAAATTGGTGGGAATTACGTATGATACTTTCCCAAGGTCAAAAAATACAGGACTTCAGAGCCATCAATGTCATTGAGATCAGATCTGGACTACAAGCAAATAGAGAGCCAGAATGTGAATCCATTCCAAGTAAAGTGTAGTGGTTGGAATTCTGCTCTAATGACTAAGTGGTTATAACATGAGTGTTACTTGACCTGTCTTACCAGACATAGTAAATACTAAGTGTTGGCTCTTATTCCTCTGTCACAGTGTTTTCCTGGTATCTCTTCTTCATCATGACAAAGCACAGTGTAATTAGCTTTTACATTCATTAGGAAACTGCCTGCCTCTACTTCATTGGATTAAACAAATATGTCAGTAAACATGAGAGAGGATAGTGAGAGTGAAATAATGGGTACCCAAAATGTCTGGGTGGTCAGGGTGACTGACTTTGTTTTCTTTGTTAATGGAAGAGTGAGTTGGAAGAAAAAGGAGTGAGTCACTCTGGCAATGAAACGCTACCAATTTAGGATTTAATTTATTATTTTATGACTGTTGCTTATTTCCTGTTATTCATTCCTTATTCATGGGAGGAACAACAGTCCCATTTTGGCTTTTTTAGTTTCAGAGCTGAGACATCCACTTTGGAACATATTAGCCAACCCCCCCGCCCTGGCCCCAATCACAACCTCATCCTCATCTCAGAAACCAAAAATCAAATTTCCACAGTTGTTCAGAAGTTTTGGATGTACAAAAACACATGTTGGCATGTGTTTTGTCTTTGAGAAGCGCTTCCTGTGAGAGGTTCAGTGTGGGGTTGTTATAGAGGTGATGAGCATCAAGGATATCTGTGGCTATATCACTCCCCCTCTCTTAAAATGATGTCAGATAGAAAGTCTCTAGGGTGAAGAGTCTCTAATTTTCTACAGTTATAAAATTCAAGTATTGGAGAAAAAAATTTCATATAGAAATAAAACAAAAATTTTAGGACTTACAGTTGATGGTCCTTTTTATTTTTTCATTTTTTTGTTTGTTTTATCAGTACTAGGGATTGAAACCAGGGGTGCTTTATCACTGAGCTACATCCCCAGTTCTATTATTATTAATTATTATTATTATTTTAAACTTTGAGACAAGATCTTGCTAAATTGCTGAGACTGGCCTTGAACTTGAGATCCTCCTGTCTCAGCCTCCTGAGTTGCTGGGATTATAGGTATATGCCACCACTTCTAGTCCTGATGATTCATTTTATTTTATTATTTAAAAATTTTTTTTTCTTTTTTAGTTGTTGATGGACCTTTATTTATTTATTTTATGTGATGCTGAGGCTCAAACCCAGTGCTTCACATATTAGGCAAGCACTCTACCACTGAGCCACAACTCCAGCCCCCTGATGATCCATTTTAAAGGGGAGAATTTAAAATAATAAAATAAGCAAATATTAATCTATAGGAAATGTGGATTTATTTTATTTATTTTTTTGCGGTGCTGGGGATTGAACCCAGGACCTTGTGCTTGCTAGGCGAGCACTCTACCAACTGAGCTATATCCCCAGCCCCGTGGATTTATTTTATGGATGATTACCTTTTCATTTTGTGTGACCTGGGACTACTGAAAGAATTTTCCATATGTACACATTTTTTATTACCTGTGCCTCCTGACAGTGCCCTTTATTACCCTTGGAAACAAAGGCACCTCTATCGTGTAATTTATGCCTTTATAGTATAAATATGTCTAGTTCTTTGACTCTCAGAGATTGATGGAAGGGCTGTGTTCCCTTGCTATATAATAAGTCAGGAACATGTTTATTTGGGAATGTTGGGAATCCATTTCTTCCGCCTTTATGCCTGAGGAGCCCTGGGTGCTTTTCCATGTGTCGTGAATTTATCATTACTGTCTCATGTTCCCTCACTTAGCTGATCATACACATAACAGATTTTCTTTGTCACTTCTGCTTCCTAGTAACTAAGCATCCACACTACTATTGCCTCTCTCTGATCCATTTCATCCTCAAACTATGGACAAGGGTTTCTTTCTCAAAACCCAGCTAACAGCCAGGTGCAGTGGCACACACCTATAATCCCAGTGACTCAGGAGGCTGAGGCAGGAGGATTGAGAGTTCAAAGCCAGCCTCAGCAACTTGGCAAGGCCTAAGCAACTCAGAGAGACCCTGTCTCTAATACAATATAAAAAAAGGTTGAGGATGTTGCTCAGTGGTTAGTGCCCCTGGGTTCAATCCCTGGTCCAAAAAAAAAAAAAAAAAAAAAAAAACCCCAACTAACAAAAATCTATCTTGTGTCAGTCTGCAGATAACATTGGGAAATTGGGGAATTACAATGTGGAAAGGGAATTTTAAACTTGGAATCACATATATTGTGCTTTTAGTTCACTGGCCCTTCCCCTTTGCAGGGAGGCCTACTGTCCTCCTTCTCCTTGTCATGCCGCCAGGTTGCAGTGGCCCACCTGTCCCCCTTCCATAAAAGTTGTTATTTTCATATCTTCAATTCTTTCCTTTCCTCCATGCTAGAGGAAGCAAACATCCTTTACACTCATTGTAAGTTTTGCCAAATGGATCCCGAGCATAGCAAAGACATTGTTCTACATTATTCTACAGAATCCATTGCTCCTCATTTGGCAATGTTCATTCATGGTTTCTCCACGAGTTCAGTCTTGATTATGTAGTAATCTCACCTGCTTGGCTACAAAGGCTCCCCCAAAGTAGTGACTCTGAAGAGTTCAAACCCCACATTTTTGCCTCCTCATCCAGTGGTTCACAAAGGTTGACTATGACTACAGAATCTGGAAGAAAAATAAAGTATTAGTGACTGAGTTCTAAGCTTTTGGGTTTATATTCAATCAAGTATTCAGTCATGTGTTTGATGAGTTTGTGTTAAGGATAAGATACTCAACCAGACCTCAAAGATAATTTGGACACAGGTCCCAGTCTCAAAAAGCTTATATAGCCTCTTGGGGAGAATTGACATAAATATAAATAAATACAAGGTAGAAAATTGTTTGTGCCTTAAGATAGTTCTGGAGAAAAAGTGCATTTGCATCACTTGACAAGCAAGACTATAAAATTCTGCTGACTGGTACTTTCTAGTAGCTACAGAGGGCATTGAAGTTCAGTAGTATATCTTTGGATCCTGACACACTTGGATTCAAGTGCTGCCTCTGGCATATAACTATATGACCTTGGGATGTTCACTTGTGTTCACTGAACTTCAGTGTCCCTCTTTATACAATGATGTTAATAATACCTCAGGGGGGGGCTGGGGTTGTGGCTCAGTGGTAGGGTGCTTACCTGGCATATGTGAGGCACTGGGTTCGATTCTCAGCACCACATATAAGTAATGAATTAAATAAAAGTCCATCAGCAACTAAAAAAATATATATATGAAAAAAAATACCTCAGAGGATAATGGTGGGGATTAAATGAGATAACATATATAGCATATAAAATGCTTGGCATATAGAAGGTATCTAGAAGATGTCTTCCCTTTTCCCATTGCTCCATAAACTGACTAAATAGGTGCAAACTCCCTAATGTGTGGATACTTTTTAGATAGTGCATAGAAGTACGAGTCACACTTTCCAATGTGAGGATATAAAACTGTAACATTTTTGAAACTTCACTTTTCATGATAACTCTGTATTTTACCTTATTTCCTAGTCCATATCATTTGAAATATTGTATATTTGCTTTTCTGTTCACTATCTCCTCCCTCACAACAGAATTTATGTTCCACATGAGGAGGAATTCTGTCATTTAGTTCAGTGCTGTATAACTGGGATCTAGATCAGTGCTTAGCATATAATCAATACTCAATAAACATGTGCTAAATGAATTCTTATAGATACTAAGACACATTTTAATAAAAATTTAGTTTTTTTCCTTTTCTGTTGGCTTTTTTTTTTTTTTTTTTCAATACTGGAGACTGAACCCAGGGGCACTCCACCACGGAGCCACATCCTCAGCCCTATTTTGTACTTTATTTAGAGACAGGGTCTCACTGAGTTGCTTAGGGCCTCGCTAAGTTGCTGAGGCTGGCTTTGAACTTGCTATCCTCCTGCCTCAGCCTCCCAAGCTGCTGGGATTACAGGCGTGCACCACCATGCCCAGCTTCTGTTGGCTTTTGTATTAACTTAGAAAACTTTTGACAAGTGGTCCATCAGATACCGAGGTTTTACAATTGCATTGAGTCCGCTGTGGTCATCTCTTCTTTATTTTTTTCATTTATTATTTTTCTTGTGTGTTATTTGTCTGTCTCCAGAATACTGCTTTACCTCTGAACCTGATCAATCTCTCTGAACTCCAGTAATTTCTTTTTGAGTGGGCTATCCATGATTTCACATATTTATTTTTAATTTCTTTGGTATCAGAGATTGAACCCAGAGCACTTAACCACGGAGCCACATCCCAAGCCCTTGTTATATATTTTTCAAAATTTTGAGACAGAGTTTTGCTAAGTTGCTCAGGGCCTCACCAAATGCTGAGGCTGGCTTCGAATTTGCAATCCTCCTGTCTCAGCCTCCTAAGCCGCTGGGATGAGAAGAGTGCGCCACCACGCACAGCTTGCCTACCATTCTTAAAGATCCTATCTTCCTATACATCCTCACTGTCAAGTTGAATCAGTTCAGACTGATTTCACATTTTTAATTTCCAATCTTTCTTTTGTTTCTGTCTTTCTGACTCAGTGGTTTCTGTGTGACAGCTGGTTTGTCATATTTTCGCCAGTAGGTGCCAGTATCTCATGAAATTTATAGAGACATCTACCACTTATGGAGGGTTGTCTGATGGAAAAACATTCTCCCTGTTGTGAAGAACCAGATAGGGCTAAAGGATCAATAACCAATGGGACATGTTTGAACCAGTTGTATTTAAACCTTAATACTGATGGGTTATCAAATGCCAGCTTTGAATTCAACTCTTAATTATCATAAATTACCAAGAAACCTATTTTTTTTTTTTTTTGGGCGGTGCTGGGGATTGAACCCAGGGCCTTGTGCTTGCAAGGCAAGCACTCTACCAACTGAGCTATATCCCTAGCCCCCTAGAAACCTCTTTTCTATCTCTTAAAAACCCTTGATGAAATACTTGATGAATTCCTTTACTAGTATGTGTTCTCTGACTAGCATGGACTTTTTAAAAAACCTTGCTGCTCTTTGTTTTATTATATGACACTTATACCAGAAGAGTTAAACCCTTAGATTTTAATTTTTTTACCCTTGAATTCTTCAATGAGATCCAAAAACAAACTGGCTGGGGACACAGACTCATAACTGAATTCCAAAATTGCTAACTGTTCAACTTGAAACTCCAAAGGGAGTTTAAGAAGAGGAAAATGTGTACCAAAGGGAAAGACAGTGAGTGGGACTATTCCCTAGCTCCAAGTCTCCCTAAAGTAACTTGTCATCTGTCTTACTAGGACTGGTCCTCATGAGAAACTGAGGCAGGTAAACCAAGGCAGCTCAAACGGATACAGTATGTGTGGAGGGATGGTTATGTGTGATTTTATGAAATTCTTAGAAGTCACAAGTACCTTCTGTCTTATCTTGTGTTGCTGCTGAATTTCTATCTCCAGCATCAGTCAAACCACCTTAACATTTCTTGGAAGTGAAAAATGATCTGACAATGTGGTTAATCCTCAAAACAACTTTAAAATACTTCCAAAAATAGTTTCAAAGAAGATACAGTGGAAATGCTGAGGTCATACGGGTCTGGCTCAAACCTTGTGTGAACTGATTATAGAAAGGGGGGTTTGATTTTATGACTTAAGGATTGTACATATCTTGCAAAAAGGAAGTTAAAGCATTAGATATATACTTGTCCAGAATCTTCTCATGACTTCATGATACTTCCATATCTGTATCTACTTGTCTATTGCCTGCACAGAGAGAATATCTGATTTTCTGGGACCTGAAGCTTACATCATTTACATGGCTACCATTAAGAAAAGGATTACAAAATAAATACCTGACATATTCAACCTGACTAATCCACGTGATCACTCACTGCAGTTCCTTATCTAATATATTCCCTTACACCAGGGGTCAGTAAATTACCTTCTGGAAGCTAAATCTGAGTCACTACCTGTTTTTGAATTGGAACACAGCCGCACCCATTGGTTTATAGATTAACTACCTTTACACTATGATGGCTTGGTTGAGTGATTGCCATAGAGACTACAAAACCCTGGAAAGCCTCAAATATTTACTCACTAGTCTGTTATAGAAAAGGTTTGTCAACTCCTTTCTTACACCATGGCTGTGGGTTCTGGCCCCACTTCTCTCTCAGCCTGTTCCAAAGAATCTAAAATAACCATTCACTGTGCTATAGGATGGTTTAAAGCACATCAGATTGTTTTAAGTAGCCAGACATTGTGTTGCTCCTTATTTTATCTTTTAAATTTTAATTGACACATGATATTTGCACATATTTGTGGGGTACAGTATGATAATCGAAGACATGGATGCAATGTGTAATGACCAAATTAGAGTACTTGGCACATCAGATATTTATTCATTCTATGTGTTGGAAACCTTTTCGTTTCTAATTATTTTAAAGACCATGGTGACCCTGTTGTGATTTGTGGAAGCTAAAAAAGTTGATCTCATAGAAGAACAGAGGCAAATAGTGAGCAGTAGAGATTAGGGTAGGGGGAGGGGATAGAAGTTAGATAACAGGAATTAAAATACACTTAGGAAGAATTAGTTCTAGTGTTCATATTGCTCTTTTGATCTCATCCTCTGAGAAGTCCAAAATCAAAATTAATCCTCAGTATAATGACTCATCCCTGAGTCCTAGCACAATTATTTTTCCTTTTCTCATTAAATTTTTGTTTTTGTCTTTATCTTAGTGGTGGTGATTTTCTAAAAAAATTTGTAAGTTGCTGGGGATATAACTCAGTTGGTAGAGTGCTTGCCTTGCGAGCACAAAGCCCTGGGTTCAATCCCCAGCACTGCAAAAACAAAACAAAACAAAAAAGCAAAAACAAAAAACTAAAAAAAAAAAAAAGAAATGCAGGGCGCAGTGGCGCACACCTGTAATCCCAGCACTTGGGAGGCTGAGGCAGGAGGATCTCGAGTTCAAAGCCAGCCTCAGCAACTTAGCAAGGCCCTAAGCAACTCAGTGAGACCCTGTCTCTAAATAAAATGCAAAATAGGGCTGGGGATGTGGCTCAGTGGTGGAGTGCCCCTGGGTTCAATCCCCAGTACCAAAAACAACAACAAAAAAAAACCACAAAAAAAAACAACAAAAAAAAAATTTATAAGCACCTCATTTCTTATTATTTACTGATAAGTTAACATAATTCAATATTTTCATCCTGTCAGTTGTTTAGGCTTTAGAATATATGAAATAAGACCAGAATTTGTTATTTTAAAAAGCTGGCTGCAGTTCATGCTTGTAACTCCCATAACAGAATTTATCAATGGGGCATATGAACTTCTGTGTACATAGGAAAAAAATACCACTTTAATGCATCTCTTCATTATGTAGAGGCAAGGACCAGCTACACAATTATACATAAAAATGTATAACTCTTTGGAGTTGCATCTCTGAGGGATTATTATGCTATTAGTGAACTTTTCTTATGTTTTTGCTTCCTTTGAAGGGAGTATGCTATAGGCCCAGGAATTTGTGGAAGCAAGGACAAGACAGAAGCCTCTAATCTGAGGAGAAAGGGTGTTTTCTTTTTTCTTTTTCTTTTTTTTTCCTTCAGCAATAGGAGGGCATTCTGGGTAGCTAAGGAGGAAGGGGATTGGTAATGAAACTCTGGGAATGGGTGTGAACTGTAAGTTCTAGGAAAAAAAGTCTTATGAACAAGTTCTAAAGCTTTCCTGATTAGTGTAGAAATTACCCTCTGTTTATGACAAGGATGTAATAAGGTTCATAAAACAATAGCCTAGTGTTTATTCTGCTTTGAAAAATGGGCAGGGCTATGTCAATGTGCTGGATAAAATATCTTTGAGATAAATGGAAATGAGGAAGCAACATGTAAAGGAAAACAAAATGGCAGAGGAAAAGCTGGAGAAGTGGTCTGGGGAGGATAGAAGTAGTTGTCCTAGCAGAAGCTAAGACATATAGCCACCTTTGAGGAAACTCAGAAGCATTTGAGGACGTTATTTTCTTTGACTCTATCAAAAGAGGGATCTCAGAAAGCTAGAAAACTAGAGTTGCATACATAAAGCATTTTCACATATAGTTATTAGAATGGCTTTTGCATTATGATTGGGACACATGAAAAATATAACTGATTTGGTTTTGATCCTTCTAAAAAAGAAAAAGATGGCAAGAATTCAGAAGTCAGTCAGGCTGTACAGAGATAATCTAAAGGAAGTTAGCTGCAAAATGAATTGAAATTCAGGCTTCACTTTTAGTTAAGTCAAACACATAGATTACTTTTGGGTAAAACGTGAAACCAGAAAAGACCAATGCCCCTCAAGAAAATATTGCTTGAAAGTCTCTCTTTCTCTTTTTTTTGTGGTGCTGGTGATTGAATTCAGGTCCTTGTGCATGCAAGGCAAGTACTCTACTTATTAACTGAACTAGATCCCCAGTCTCTTGTTTTCATAGCAAGTATTTAAAAAGGCTAAGGGTATCTATTAGGGTCACACTCTAGCAGATCCTGTGTCCTCACAACCTTGTCCATCCTCTGAAGTAGTAACCACAGTTAATCCCAATCTGTTTAGTAATTCAAATTGTGGTGTTGATACAGCTACTTATCCTTAAATATTATTTTTTCCCTTTTTCATGCTATCAGACTTTTCCTGGGCATATACATGGGTGTTCAGAATAAAGATTGTATATCTAGCCTTCTTTCCAGCTAAGTTTGCCTGCATGAATACACTTTTATCAAAGGGATATAAGAAGAAGTGGTGTTCAACATCCAGAAGCTATTTTTAAAGGGAGGGAGACATATTTATTCTTTTCCTTTCTTTTTCCTGGCTGGAATACAGAAATGATGACTAGAGCTGTAGTTATCTTTGACAATTAGGCCACCCATGGGAGAGCAACAAGATAGAAGGAACCTGGGTCCCTGACACTGTAGATGTATATATCTGGTGAAATGCACTTTTCCTTGTCAGCTACTTTTTAAGGTGAACT
This sequence comes from Glaucomys volans, assembly GCA_020662805.1. Lineage (NCBI taxonomy): Eukaryota > Metazoa > Chordata > Mammalia > Rodentia > Sciuridae > Glaucomys > Glaucomys volans. The sequence continues at coordinate 50,766 of JAJEJO010000137.1, forward strand.
TTTTCTGAAATCATTTAGGACAGAACTCTTAACTCACTTGAAAACTTGACTTAGGTTGGTAAGTATATCCCCTACACATGGAACATGAAGGGAAAAATGCAAGAATTGTATCAGTTTTGTATCACTGGTGTAATGCTGTTAACAACCACAAAATCTCAGTGATAACCCAATTTTTCTCCATCTGTTCTTCATCCCCTATCAGGCTAGAAATGCTCTCCTGGCAATGACAGAAGAGCAAGAAATCAAGCACTGTTTGAAGAACCTATCTCAGGTTTATTAACATCCCAGTGTCCAAAGTAAGGCTTGAACTCAGAATCAAAGGCGGGGGGAATATATTGTCTCTTAATGGGGGAACTTCCATGGGGGCAAAAGGCTTGGATACAGGGAGAGGCAAAGAATCAATGTCACTGATAAAATGTTTCTAATCTGAGTGCTAATACTCTTAAACTTTAATTTTTTTTTTTTGGTATTGGGGATTGACCACTTGACCACTGAGCCACATCCCCAGCCCTATTTTGTATTTTATTTAGAGACAGGTTCTCACTGAGTTGCTTACGGCCTCACTAAGTTGCTGAGGCTGGCTTTGAACTTGCGATCCTCCTGCCTCAGCCTCCCAAGTGCTGGGATTAAAGGCGTGCGCCACCGTGCCCAGCTAAGGCCTATTTTAAATA
>JAJEJO010000137.1:51536-71095 GCA_020662805.1 Glaucomys volans
CACTGAGTTGTTTAGGGCCTTGCTAAGTTGCTGAGGCTGGCTTTGAACTCGCGATCCTCCTGCCTCAGCCTCCCAAGTGCTGGGATTACAGGCATGTGCCACCGTGCCCAGCTAAGGCCTATTTTAAATATAAAAAATCTTGAGGCTCACCTGTGCGACCACCTCCAGCCAACTCCTTTGTCCCAGAGGTGGGAAACCAAAGGTGGGGGTGAACCCAGATGGAAGTTACAGGAAGGAGGAGGGGTCACAGGTAGGAGGATGGAAGTGAATCTGGATGGTAGCCAGGATGCCTTAGAATGCCTTTTCAATACCTATTTTACATAGATTTTGCTCCATGCTCTGCTCTAAACCATATGTAAACTCCCAACCTACACACCAAAATGGGTTTTTCTGGTATCAGGCCCCTTCCATATGGTGGGAGTTCTATCAACTTTCCACTTAAATAAATCCTGCTCCATTTACTCTTCTTATACGAAAAATTTGGCTCATTTTGGATCCCAAGGCAGTTCAGACCCTTGAATCCAGGGGAGGAAGCACTCTGGGATGCCTGGTCTGAATCACGGCCCTGATGAATGCACTCAGAAAACCAGTCCAGACATGGGAACTCACACCAGAGATCTTATTAGGTGGACGACCAGAGTGTCCACTCTCAGGGCTGGGGGGGGGGGGGGGAGAGAGAGAGGGGCAGGAGAGGCGGGCAGGGGAGGAGGGGGAGAGAAAATGGTGGGGGAGCTTCTCTTAAGTAGTGGAATTTCGCAGGCTAGGGATCAGGCCAGTGGCTGGCTAGGATGTTCGCAGGCTAACGATCAGGGTTGTAAGATGGGAGGGGGAGGAATACTGGTGTCAGCAAAATGGCAGATCTGATGCCAATACTTCTCTTCTCCGATTATCTGTGGATTTTATTCTTCAAAATTTGTGAGACAAGAACCCAGAGGAAATTGGTGAAGCAGGAATCTAGTCTCATCTCAAAACTTCAGTTTCTTTTTTTTTAATATATATTTTTAGCTGTAGATGGACACAATACCTTTATTTATTTTTTAATGTGGTGCTAGAGATTGAACCCAGTGACTCACATGTGCTAGGCAAGCACTCTACCACTGAGCCACAACCCCAGCCCTCCATTTTCAATTATACAATCTCTATGTCACTTTCATGCCAAGAGGCTTTAGGCTAAGCTAAAGCTCACTTGGGCTTTTCCCTTTTTAATCAGCTAAGGTCAGGAATTTTCAGAAAATAATTATGACAAGTTACTGTGGAACAGTAACACAGACCTTTTGGCAATTGTCCTTTCATCCATATGAAGGTTGAACTTTTGAACAGTTGACTTACTAAGTAATGTACCCATTCACATGAGCTTGCATTTTTGTGAACAAAAAAAACTTTTTGTTTTGGCATTACGTTTTTGAGGTTGCTCTGAGAGAGAAATAACCCCTTCAATAAGAAGATCAGTTTCCTTTCTAATAGGTTATTATATTAAGCATAAACTTGTTCCTCAGTGTTGACTTCTTTCCATGTTTTACTTCCATCTTTATTCCAGCTGCTTCCTCTGTTGTGCTGGCGTTGGTGTAGAAATTATCTGGTGGGAAGAACTGTGTAGGGCAGGGACAAGACCTGGCTTGAAATGGAACCAGGAAAATAATGCTAAGAGAATAAAAAGAAGTGGATAGACTTAGATTATTACATGTGCTGTCCATTGTCATCCTAGGTATAGGGCCAAATACCATCAATTGTACACATTAATGCAGTCAGTCAAGTTGGAGTAACCTGAATTTCAGGTGAAAGTTCCCTAAGTTTGAGACATCTATGTAAAAGGCAAGAACTGCTACATTTCCAAAATTTTGTGTCTAAAATCTTGTTTATGGTGTGTCACAAACTCAATACCTCCGTAGGCAGGGCAGGTATATAATAGAAGATGGTGTCAGTTATAATAAACTGGGTGTGTGTGCCCTATCTGAAGGTGACAGTCATTCCCCAACTCCCGTCTAATGTTGCCACAGAGATTTTGTGCCTCATCCTCTGACTTTTTGAAAGAGGAAACAGATGTGAATTATTTTATGTGACTTTTCCCCATTCATAAGTATTATTTCAAACAAACTAAGCATAATGGCTAGGACAAACAAAACACTCCTGTAAGCTGGATTTAGCTACTAGATCAGTTGGTGGCCTTTGAAACCAAGGGTTTTGTGTTATCTCATTTTCTTTGTTCTCTTTCACTTATAAGGTATACATGTTGAGCATACAAGCAATTTTTTTGGTGAGGGATAAATGCATAATAGATGATATAATTTATGCAAGAATGATATCTTTTACATAAAAATCAACCTAGGAGTTTGAACTGGGCCTGAGAAAATTATAGGAAGTCAGTAATGAATACATGCGACCACTGTGTTTATTTTATTATCTTTTTATTAAGTTGTGTGATGATTCTGGGGAAAGTGGTCTGATCACCTGTAATGGAACACTAATAAGAAACTTTGAAAACCTGATTAAATCCCAATAAGAAGGTAAGTGACAGAGTCTGGGGGAAGAAGTCTTTCCTGGAGGCAATTGGATCCATTCTTCAGGGCTGTTTCTGGAAATAAAGCTTTAGGGAAGGATACAGAAGGATTTTCCTATTCCTGCTGGCAGTTTGCGTGGTTGCTGTGAATTGGTGGTAGAATTAGATGAATTTGTTGACTAAACCAATTGGCGTTTCTGTTTGTTTTAAATTGGGTATATAATATATCATGCTCTACCGCAACATTTAAATAGAGTTTTAAAATGACTGGGTTATTAAACGTGTCAAAGGCACCACTAAAGCTCATTATTATGGTTTGTATATGAGGCATCCCCCAAAAGCTCATGTGTTAGTGCGGGAATGTTTGGAGGTAAAGTGTGAGACCTGTAATCTAATCGGTACATCCTAATTTGAATGTAGGCAGATGGGGCGTGGCTGGAGGAGATGGGTCACTGATGGTGAGCCCTGGAAGGGTTGTTCTTCCTGTGGCTCCTTTCTTTCTCCCTCTCTCTGCTTCCTGGCTGCCATGAATGGAGGAGCACTCTTCTACCATGCCCTTCCACCATGATGGTCTGCTTCATCTAAGGCTCAGAGCAATAGACTTGGCCAACCTTGGACTAAACCTCTGGAACCATGAGCCAAAATAAACTTTCCCTCCTCTAAGTTGTACATGTCAGATATTTTGGTCACAGTGACACAAAGCTAACACACTCCTCAACTTCAGGAATTGTCTGCTAGAAAGTCCTGCTTACTGTGTTATACATTATATAGCAGTAACTGGGACAAATTGTCTACACACTCAGCTTTGCTGGGACAAGAAATTATATTGATTGATTGATGAGCAGAGTTTGTGGGATGCTGTTGAAACCCATTGGTGTTTATCCTTGCCCTCCATCCCTTTATTGTTGAGAGTTCCCCACTGGTGGCTAATGTTATCCTGGGCCTGTTTATGGTGTAGCCCCATTTTCTGCCAAGTTCTTGAAAACCAGCCATTCACTCACCTCCAGTCCTGACACTTCTGGGTTCTTGTGTTCTCTTCCCCATTGCTTTTTTTTTTTTTTTTTTGTGGTTCTGGGAATTGAACTCAGGGCCTTTTGCTTGCAAGGCAGGCACTCTACCAACTGAGCTATATCCCCAGCCCACATCTCTTCCCCATTGCTGATTCATTTTAACCCTTATTTGAGTGTGCCCGATTTCTGAATCTTGGATATAACAGGGAAACTTACACCACCATGTTCCCATTTCCTTAGCTATGCTAAGGCCTGGGAATTTCCCCTCAGGCCTACCTCATTGCTTATCTCCTTACTCCTTCCACTTTCTCTCCCTTGCTCTCATCCCTACCTCCCCTTTTCCTGGCTTCCCTCCTGGCCACCTTAATCTCTCTCACTCTGTTTCACAGTGAATTCAGCTCTTTTCTGACTCTCCTCCAGTTAAACTTTGAGCAGGGGTCCTCACATTTCTCCATTAAAAAGCTAGTCAAGGCCTATCATCAAAGTATAGTATTTTTCTAAACGAAACAGCTATCTATCTCTAGGATTATTCCCCTAGAGAGGAAGAAGTGGATGCAGTCAGTATTATTTTAAGTACCATTTTTCTTCTGCTCCATTTGTCAAAGGAAAGTTTATAGGGATCCTTGCTGCTGAGAGTATTTGTGTGGACTGGCCCAGGTCTATAAAAGAAAACTAAGGTGACTTAGAAAATATGTTGCTGCCTTTTATTAAAGAAAATAAATTTTAATGATGCCTGTTAAAGATAAGAAGGAGGGCTCTATTAGAGGAGATTATCACAATAGTTATGGGGACCACTGTAATGGATTCTTACAGTGGGAAAGAGGTTGGGCTCCACTCTAATGCCAATAAGCACAAGTGGGGATTTTAACCAAAAGCAGAGCAGGAGTCAGTAGATGGAAAATTACTAAGAGGAACCATCAAGGCTCAGAGTGATTTTTGCTACACGAACTCAATATAATTTTTATGGAGGACAGGAAGGGAGATGAGATATCAGCATATATAAGGCTTTCGTCTGTAGCCAGCTTCTGAGGAATTTGATCCTATATTGAGTGTGGTCAGATACCCAGGGTGGGAGATTTTCAGTAAACTGACTTTGCAAGATTCTTGCTTAAATTGGATTCTACAAGGACAGAGATGGAGGCCCAAGGTCAGGCCTAGTTGAACAGAGGGATCAGAGGAGCCTGATTTAAGTTTGGCCAAGAAGAGACTCTTTGTGAGTTCTTCTTACTCAAGGAATACTGTGAATCTAATTTTTGTTTAGTCACCTTTTGTCTGCTAAGGATCAGTTGAAGCCTGAAATCCCAACTACTAGGGAGGCTGAGACAGTAGGAGTCCATATTGAAGGCCCCTTGGCAACTTAGTGAGACACTGTCTAGAAATTAAAAAAAAAAAAGGGTTGTGAATGTGTGAATGTAGCTCAGTGGTAAAGCAACCCTGGGTTGAATCCCCAGTACCACCCCACTTCCAAAAAGAAGTAAGAAAAAAGAAGCTAAGAATTAGCTGGACCAACTGTCAACTGTCAAGATTTGTTAGAAGAGGATATTTGCTGGATGGTACTGTCACAGGAAAGCAGGGAGCTGAAACTGCAAAACTCAGTTCTTGTGTTCTGATGAAAGAAAATTTAAAGTCAGACTTTATTATAAGTGAAAGTGAACTGAAAGTAAAGTAAAAGCAAAGTGAGGTTCATGCAGAGAGCACGCTCCAGAGAGAGAGAGAGAGTGAGCCATCTCCAAGCAGAGAATGTCAAAGAAGACAATACTGTCCTCAAATTTATTACTGTTGATGTTTACCAGGAGGACTGGGGACCACCATCTGTACTCTTTGCCAATCAGGTGTTCAGCTCCTCCTTCATGTCTGGTGGTGGAGTTTTTGACTGTAGTTGGTCCTCCCTGGAACTGTCATCATGGCCGTCCTATTTAGGGGGCTTCGTGTACAAGTTGATCCCATGTCAATGTGGTCACTGGGGTAAATAGCTGGTCAGAAGTACCTTAGTGTGCCTGCACTGCTAAAGGAATCTTCCTTCCCAGACAATTGGAGACACCTCTGGCCATAATTCCTAACTTCACATCAACATCAATGGACCTTGTCAAGAGTTAGTCCCATTAATCCTTTTCTCTTGATGTGATTTCCAACTAGCTCCCTTGCTTCTGTTTATTTTCTACAAATTACTACCACCCTTTGCTTTCTCATTTACTTTGGAAGTAGTTTAGAGGAGACCCTAAAATAATTTAAAGAGCACTTGTGACCTTGTCGTGCATTTCACTGCTCATTGCTAGCTACCACCTTAACAGTGTCATCCGATTTTGGACTGATTATCTACATAAGTGCAGCAAGAATGATAATTGACCACATAGACTTTTTTTTTTTTGAATCGGGGATTGAACTGAACTCAGGGGCACTCGGCCACTGAGCCACATCCCAAGCCCTATTTTGTATTTTACTTAGAGATAGGGTCTCACTGAGTTGCTTAGGACCTCACTAAGTTGCTGAGGCTGGCTTTGAACTCGTGATCCTCCTGACTCAGCCTCCCAAGTCCCTTGGATTATAGGCGTGCGCCACCACTCCCGGCCCCACATAGACTTTTAAAGTTTATTTTGCTGGAACTTTTTAAAAGAAATCTCAGATTGGACTTTCAAAATCCTCTTGAGGTGGAACCAAGGCCTTGCTGTCAGACTTTATTTATAATACCTATAAATTTGGGTGGATTATTCTCTTCCCAAGATCTCCCATATAATTTAGGGTTCTTGGACCTATCAGAAAGTGAATTTCCTTACGTATATGTAAGATCAGGAACCCTGCAAGTCCAGACCAGTATTCCAAGAGGGTATTGTAAGCATTGGCTCCATAAAAATCAATCTTAGTTATTTAAGTCTGTCCTTCCATGTGTGTTTCTATGCACATTATTTTCTTTTTTTTTTTTTTTTTTGCGGTGCTGGGGATTGAACCCAGGGCCTTGTACTTGCGAGGCAAACACTCTACCAACTGAGCTATAGCCCCAGCCCTATGCACATTATTTTCAAACACGATAACCAGTCAAAGCCTTGATAATATAATCATTTCTTCAATTGTGCCCTGTTACAAAGAGAATGGATTCTTAAGAACATATACAAATAACTATATTGCCATGAAAATTAAAATTTTCAAATTCTGAAGGTATCAGGTAGGGTGAAAAATAGATGTTTAATTTTTGTTTACAAAGGTATGCTTTGACAAATTCTTTAAAAAAAAATTTTTTTTGCAGATGGACACCATACCTTTATTTTATTTATTTTTATGTGGTGCTGAGGCTCAACCCAGTTCCTCACATGTGCTAGGCAAAACTTCCACCACTGAGCTACAACCTCAGACCTGCTTTGCCAATTTCTGTGAATTATACATAGGGAAAAGGTAAAAAGTTTTTTTTTTTTTTTTTAATGTGAAAAATATAACGAAGAACCAGCAAAGTTTCAAACAAGAATGCCACAAAGATTCTATTCGCCCTCATCAGTTCACTTAGTAAATTTCTTTTACTTGTCTTGGGTTAGCAGTTTTATGAATTCAACCACTTTTTTACGAGAGTTCTGGGAATTTTTATTTAGTTCAGTGGTATGATCTTAAAGTTATCAGAAACCTGTACTTCAGAGTACTTGTTAGAGCCTTTTCCCATGAATCTCTTTGAAGGTGTAGCACTTTTGGACTCTGATTGTAAATGCTCTCAGAGAAGAATCAGAATTAAACAATGACTTTCTGTGAATGATAAAAGACTTTAAAATGACCACAATTAAAAATCTGATGGGAGTTTGTTTGAGAAGAAAATTTGGTAATTTCTATGACATGCAACAAAAAACAATAACTGGAAATATGACCAACAGCATTGTTCCAAGATGTATCCTGAACAGCAAGGGTAATGACATGCTTCTAGACATTGTATTTAATTTCTGAAATACATCTGACCTAGGGCAGGTTAATCATCACTTCTTATTTATAGTGTTTCCCTGTGCAATTTAACATATTGAATAAACCTTATTATGTCTAATATTCATTTTATAAGGTGAAAGAACAAATCCTTTGAAATCTTGCAGGGATCCTCTGGGAAATCTCAGTCTGTTCAAGAACAAGAAGATTTCAATTAGGATTTGATTCTAAGGCATCAAAATGTTTGAACATTTGATTAAATAGGATTATAGATCACTATGAAAACAATACTTAGGTTTTCTTAAGTAATCAAGAATTCTATACAGGGAAACATAAGGCATAGGAAATTATTCTTTTTTTTTTTTTAATTTTTTGCGGTGCTGGGGATTGAACCCAGGGCCTTGTGTTTGTGAGGCAGGCACTCTACCCGCTGAGCTATATCCCCAGCCCAGAAATTATTCTGATAACACACAGAATCTTGGCTTCCCAGGAAAACCTTTTACTCCTCCTTATTAGTTCTAGTTTTGCATCAATATACTTTTGACATTAAAGCTCATTTAAAAAAAGAAAAAACAACTTCTAAATAAATCTATTGAAATCTTAACCAGCTGGGTTATGTGAGATAACATTTCTTTTCCATAAACCTCTAAAAGCATTTATTCAGTTTTTTTTTTCTGCTATATTTTTCTTTTTCTCATTCTGGAGCAACCAGCCATCCTACCCTAGAATGAAATTACTTTCCTTCCCCCAAACAAAAACACATTCATCTTACTTTATACATTTTCTTATCAAAACACATCCTACTTGTTCCACATACTTTAAAAAAATGCTATTGCCTTGTTATGTAATCTTATGGAAGCTGTGTACTAAATTTTGGGTGAGTACTGGAGAGACATCTAGCAGCTGTCTGGATGTCTCCCAAGCCCATCTGAATGGACAGAATATCCACTTCTATTTCTAAATAGCCTCTTTGCTCTTTTCAGCCCCAGGTGGGTTGTTTTTGAGTGTCCCTGAGTCCCCTGAGAGCCTTCCCTGGCAGACAGGTGACCTAGAGTTCAAGTGACAGAGGGGGACAGAGGATTGGAGCAGGTAGGATTGAAGTGGGACTTGTTAAAGGATTGAAGATAATTGGAGACAAGATTAAAGGCAGCAGGAGAAGGAAGGAGAAATAGAGGTGATCGGAAGGGGAAAATCATAGAGGAGCAAGTTTGGGAAGTTCTCAAATTTCCCAAAGAGGCCATTGAGGTTCTACATTATCCTCAGTAAAAGCATGTCAAGAACAAAGGAAAAAGACCAAGTTAATGGACCAAAGTTTAATGGACCACTTCTCTTAGCTGACTGAGAAGTTCCCACGTTCTTAACCAGTGCTACCTTGTCACTAGAAACAGAAATTTGGGACTCAAACCCAACTTATAGTCCTTATAGACTAGCCTCTATAAACAGGGAAGTATAGGCCTCTAATCCAGCCTCTGTTTGTCTGGAATTCTGACTCTTTTCTAGAACAGACTCAGAATCATTTTTTAAATGTTTTTATTAGTGCATTTTCCCTTTCCCTCTCCTCCTCTCTCCCTTTTACTTTCATGGGATTCCTCCATCCCCACTCACTTTTTTTCTTCTTTTGCTCTAGCTTCCACATACGAGAGAAAACATTAGATCCTTGACTTTCTGAGTCTAGCTTATTTCACTTGGCATGATGTTCTATGGTTCCATCCATTTACCCACAAATGCAATAATTTCATTCTTCTTTTGTGGCTGAGTAAAACTGTTGTACACATATACCACGTTTTCTTTATCCATTCATCTGTTAATGGGCACCTGGATTGGTTCTATAACTTGGCTATTATGAATTGTGCTGCTATACACATTGATATACCCATATTGCCATGAATGCTGAATTTAGTTCTTTTGGATAAATACCAAGCAGTGGGATGACTGGGTCATACAGTGGTTCCATTCCTTATACTCAGAATCAGAATCTTAAGAATCAAAATTTAATCCCTAGCACCACCAGAAAAAAAGATAAAAGAAAAAAGAATTAAAATCTATCTTTGCTAGAGTCAACAGATTCATTCAGACCAGTGGTTTTGGAGTTGAGCTCACCAATGGGTCCCTAGACGGTTGTCCTGGAATGAAGAAAAGGATTTCATAGGTACACACTTGGAGTCCTGAGGGAGAGTCCAGGGACTCAATGGTGGATCTTATCTCATCTGAGTCACAGCACTGTCAGTGTCAAAGAAAAAAAATAATTGTTAAATATTACTTGTTGAAGAATAGTGGGAAAGGCTTTATTCAAGAGGAGACTATTTTGGTGGGTATAGAAACAATTTCAGTGGGGCTTGCAGTCTGGGAAAGAGGTCAGGCTTCCCTCCAACTCCAGTAAAGACAAGTGAGGATTTATAGCCAAGGGGCAGGGTAGGGATTAGTGGATGGAAAATAACCAAACATCAGGGAAATGGTGATTCTTGCTAGACCAACTCACCAATTCTTGCTGAAAGCAGGCCAGGGTGATCATTTGGTGGTATAATTTTGAGATGCATTCTTCAAGGTTTCCTGAAAGGGATTGAGTCTCATTTGCCCACAATTTTATTTTCTTTCCTTGTCTGTATGCCTCAATTTCTCTATCCCTTACTTTTGCATTTTGGGATTACATCACAAATACTTATCTGCCCCCAAATCCTTGTTTCAGGGTCTCCTTTAGGGAGAACTCAAACTGACTTCCAATATTGGAATACTGGTACAACTTCATATACTAAGAATTAAATTAAAGGCAAAGCTTTTGAATTCTTCAACTACTCTTAACTGCATAAGTGCTATCATTTCCACAAGTGTCATTCTTTTCTTGAGCATACAAGCTCAAGTGAAGCAGGGACATAGGCAGTTCTATTTTTTAAAGAATTATAAATTGATGTAGCTGTGAATAATTATGTGATTTTAAAATTTGCCTTTTCAGATTGTATAGAGTCAGTTTATGGAGGGTTTTTAATTCAGTGAAAATAAAAATATGATGTGCCAGTTCACTGTTGCCCAACTGAGTCAGAACTTTTTCCCCATATCATATCCCACCTTTATGCCATCTTAGCCAGATTTCCTAACTCTCATCTTACTTTGTATTCCTGGAAAAAAAAATCATTTCATTTCAGAGAATTATCTTCTCCACATCGAGAGGGGAGGGAATAATCTCTTTTCATGAGCACTACCCAAAAGACTGGTGTGATGACATTTCCCCCTTCTGCATTTTCCCCCCAGTATTGACTGGGAGAGAGGAGGTGTTGGTTGGTAAAATGGGTGGTACTGTCCTGATACCATTTGGTAGGCCTGAAGGGAGGAGCCTGGCTTCTACTGGCATTGGCTTACTGGAGAGTCAATGGACTTAGAATGTGTTGTCAAACCTGGGCCTTAAAATCCCATCTGTGTCCTATTATAGTGTTTACTTAGTGTAACAGTAAGCTACTTTTACCCCCGAGTTCATATCAGCAAGTCTATTATTAGAAGTTGATTTCAGTTTTTAAAATTTATTAGGTATGATTTCCTCAGGTGTAATGAAAGCTGGCCAAAAATATATGGAATGACAAAATCACAAAAATGAAACTATGGAGATATTTTCTAATTTCCCCTTTATTTCTTTGACCCATTGGTTGTTCAAAAGTGTGTTGTCTGATTTCTATGAATTTGTGAATTTTCCAGTTTTCATTTTGCTATTGATTTCTAGTCTCACCCCACTGCTGTCAGAAAAGATACTTGATATGATTTCAGTCTTCTCAAGTTTCTTAAGACTTGTTTTGTGGCCTCACATATAATCTGTCTTGGAGAATTTTCTTCATGCACTTGAGAAAAATATATATTCTGCTACTGTTTGGTGGATCAAGTGTACTGTTTCCTTATTGATTTTCTGTGTGAATTTTCTATCCATTATCAAAAGTGGGGTATTAAATTCTCCTATTGTTATTGTATTGCTATCTATTTCTCCATTTCTGTGAAGTTTTGGTTTTCATATTTATTTATTTATTTACTTTATATTTTAACCAATGCATAAAACATAAAAATTGTACACATTAATGGAGTACCATGTAATGTTTTGATGCATTATACATTGTGTGACATTTAAACCAGAATAAACATATCTGCTCAAAAATTTATAATTTCTTTATGGTAAAAATGTTTTTTATATTTGGGTGCCCTGATATTTAGTATATTTATATTTATAATTATTATAGCTCTCTGATGCATTGACCCTTTATCATCAATAGTATATTTCTCTCTTATGATGGTTTATAACTTAACATCTATTTTGTCTGATTTATGTATAGCTACACTTGCTCTCTTTTGGTTACCATTTGCATAGACTGTTCTTTCCTAATCCTTCCCTTTCAGCCTGTGTGTGTACTTAAATCTAAATTGAGTCTCTTGTAAATAGCATATAATTGGATCTTATTTTTTTAATTCATTCAGCCACTGATTTTTTATTGGGAAGTTTAATACATTTACTTTTAAAGTAATTATTGTTAAGAAGAAAAACTATGGTTATTTTGTTGTTTTCTGTCTCTCTTAAGTACTTTTCTTCCCTTGTAGTTTTCATCTGCATTTCATTAATCTTCATATTGATGTGCCTTGATTCCCCCCATTCTCATTTTCTCTCTCCCTCTTATGTTCTACAGGTATTTTTTTTTTAGTTATAACAAGATGCATATATAAAACATAGTTATATAACAGAGCCCTTTTAAAATTAAAGGCCCCAAAATGTTTCTTCCCCAGCTTCCTGGTTTTTATTTTCTCTGTGTCAATGAAAGCTTAAAAACTTCCCCTAAAGCCAGAAAGTTTTGAAAAAAGAATTGTGACATATTCTTTGGCCAGCACAGCTTAGCTAAATCTACATATGCATCTCTCCCTCCTTTTGTCCCATTCTACCCATCTCCTCTTACCAAAACTGTTCATGTCCCTAAGCCCCCAGAAGATCTGTTGTCTTGTAAGTTTTATACTAGACCTCCCTCTATTACAATAGTTTGTGTCTGTTTATATATTTACCTGTATCATATAGTTTTATACTTTTTATATGTTTTTGTGTTGCTCTTTTGTGTCCCTTCATTTCAATTTTTGTATTTCTTGTAAGGCAGGTCTAGTGGTAATGAACTCACCCTGCTTTTGTTTAGGAATGTCTTCACCTTTCTTCATTTTTGAAGGACAGTTTTACCATGTATGGTATTCTTGGTTGGTAATTTTTGTCTTCCAGCATTTTGAATATATCTTCCTTCTGGCCTGCAAGAATTTTGCTGAGAAATCTGCGGATAATCTCATGGGAGTTCCTTTGTACATGATAGGTCACTTTTCTCTTGCTTTCAAAACACTTCTTGTCTTTGATTTTTGATAATTTGATCATACTATGCCTCTTGTACTCCCATGATGTGTATATTGGTTGGCTTGATGGCATTCCATAAGTTCCCTAAGCTTTATTCACCGCTCTGAATAATTTTCAATAATCTGTATTTGAGTTTAGCGGTCCCTTTCAAAATTTGGTCTGCTGTCAAACCTCTCTAATTTGTAAGTTATTATTTTCTTCAACTTCAATGTTTCTGATTGATACTTTTTAATATTTTCTATTTCTGTTGAAAAGAATTTCATTTTTTTAAAATGTAATCTTCTTACCTTGTCAAGCATCTTTGTGATGCTTTCATTTGAATTCTCTATCAGGTAAATGATGTATCTCCATTTCATTAGAATTGGTTTCTGGAAATTTATCTTCTTCCTATTTCTGAATCATGTTTCCCTGTTTCTTCCTTCTACTCTTTGTATTGGTACCTACACATTAGAAAAAGCAGCCATCTCTCCCAGTCTTCATGGACTGACCTCACACAGAAGACCATCATCAATCAATCTCACCAGAGATTCAGGAAATTTCTCAATCCTTCATGGTAATCCAAACTACTGTCTTTATTCTTAGCAGCCCCAGGTATAGATGGCAAAATGTCAAGAAAGCAGCTCCCTATAATATGCTAGGCCCTGACAGTGCTCTGATACTAGCAAGACAGAGTCATTCTCTTCCTGCAGCTCCTGGAAAAGTTGTATCACTGAATGCACTATCCAATTCTTTTCTTCCTCAGAGAGATGCTGGGATTTCAGGTTTTTGCCCACTCATTGTATACTGAATAGGGAGAGGGGATGTGGCAAGTGTTTGTGTGCTAGTTCAAATCACCATCTTTGCACTCAGGGTCCCCAGTGTTTAGAGTACGGTGGGTATCATCAGAGCTCTGAAACAGGTGAGATGGATGCTCCTTAGGCAGCATGCATGAAAGTTGTAACATGAGATGCATGTGCCAATTTTTCCACTTCCCAAGGAAAAGATGGGACCTGGGATTTTCCTTCTAATCACATGGTTTTGTGCTAGGGGTAGAGGTTATGGTGAGAGAGTGTCGTGAATTTTCCTGCTGGCTTTGATATAGCTGGTTTCACATTCCCCCAGGGTTCAGTGACCTCTTAACTAATTTCAGAAGTCCTCACAAAGAGAATTAATCCTTGTATTATTGTTGAGTCAGTGTGTCCATGGAGAAAAGGAGTATCTAGAACTTCCTATTTCACCATCTTACCTATCTAAATCAAGTCATTTTAATTGTATTAGAGAAGTATACTGTGAAAGTAAATTCAGACTGATTTTTTTTTTTTTTTTTTTTTTTTTTTGCAGTGCTGGGGATCAAACCCAGGGCCTCGCTCATAATAGACTAGTACTCTATCACTGAGCTATGTACACAATACATAATCACTTAATGTGTATTCCTAAATTTTCATGTATCAGGTTTTCTTAAGCTAAGATCTTTTTTTTTTTTTTTTGCATTTAGATGTGGAATTTTAAATCAAGGTACATCTATTATTACATTCGAGTTGGGAGGAATTTCTTTTCTCTAAAGAATGGTCCATTATGTAAGTTACAATGAAATAGTATTCATAGAGTCCTTATACTTAACAATAGATTCACATTTTAGGACTACATTGAAGGAAGGCCATTTATATATAATTTATTCACAACCAGCTCCATGGTAATTTTGAATCTCTGCGTCTTTCTAAAGAATTGTACCATTTTAGAGATTCAGTGCACTAAAATTTTCATTTTTTGATGTGGAACTTGTAATGATCCTCTTTTTTTTCCAAAATAAGCAAAATTCCCCAAATTAAATTGTGTAATTTGGTGAATTTTTCTAATGTGTGAGGCTAAGTGCCATAAAATTTTTGTGTGTGTATGGTACTAGGGATTGAACTCATGTCCTTGTACATGACAGGCAAGCACCTTACCACTGAGCCACATCCCTAGCACAGTCCAAAAGGTTATTTCTTGCCAGTTTACAGTCAATGCTTTTCCACCAGCCCTGGGTGAATATTGATTTGGTTTTTTCCATTATAGCCCTCCCTTTTTTTTTTGGTACTGGAGATTGAACCCAGGGTACTTAACCACTGAGCCATATCCCCAGCCCCTTTTTGTATTTTATTTAGAGACAGGGTCTCACTGAGTTTCTTAGGGTCTCCTTGAATTGCTGAGGCCGGCTTTGAACTCCTGCTCAACCTTCCGAGCTGCTGGAATTACAAGTGTGAGCCACACTGCCTGGCCAAATTATTGTTTTAATTTGCTTTTTCATAGTGAATAATAGAGCTAAGTATCTTGTCACGTGTTTATTGACCACACATTTATTCGATGAAATCTTGCTCATTTTTAATTTTTTTTTGTTTTTTTGAGTTGGTACACATTTTAAAATAAATATTCTGGATATGAATTTTTTATCAGATACTTGGTTTGAAAATGTCTTTTCTGTGACTTGACTTTTCATTTTCTTAAGAGCATCTTCCTAAGAATGGAAGTTTTAAATTTTGATAAGGCACATTTTATCAATGCTTTTTTATGTTTGTGTTGGCATCAGGCCATTTTGCTGCTGCCAGTAATCTGCCTCTCCCACCACTTTAGAAGCCAGATTGTTAGCCCTTGAACTTCCTAGTCAGTCATTGGTCCAGATGGTTAGCTCGCGAACCTCCTCATCAGTCATTGGTCCAATTGCTACTAGCGGGGAAAATTCCAATACTTAAAAATAGCTCCCCTGCCATTCTCTCTCTCTCTCTCTCTCTCTCTCTCTCTCTCTCTTTCTCTCCCAGCCCTGAAGATGGACACTCTGGTTGTCCACCTCTCTCTCTCTCTCTCTCTCACTCACTTTTACTCTCACTCTTGCTCACACTCTCTCTTTCTCTCTCTTACTCTCACTTTCTCTCTCTCTCTCTCTCTCTCTCTCTCACCCTGTGGGCACTTTGTTTGGCCAATTAATAAAATCTCTTGCATGAGTTCCCACATCTGGAGTGGTTTTTCTGGGTGCTTTCAGTTTGTAGTTTGTCTTTTGTGTCTTAAAAACTCTTCGCCTAACCTAAGGTCACAAAGATGTTCTCCTGTGTATTCTAGAAGCGTTATAATTTTAGCACTTGTATTTATGCCTATGACTCATTTGAAGTTAACTTTTGTATACAGTATAAGGTAAAGTTTGAGATTAATTTTTCCTTATGGGTATACAATTGTTCTAGCACCATTTGTTGAAAGCTATTCTTTTCCCATTTAATTGAATTGCTTTGGGACATTCATTGAATGTCTGGACTCTTTAGGTCCCTAGCAAATATGTAAAGTAGTTTCTGAACTCTGAAGACTTCATTAATAACTCACCTTTACCACCACCAGCATATTGTTTACTCTGCTCTCTATTTTAAGTCTATATCTTATACATATTTCTGTCATTGCCCATACATTATATATTATAATTAACTGTTTGTGTGGCCATCTTTCCAAAGAGCCTATTAGCTCCTTGAAAGCAAGATCTGTTTTCTTCATCTATGGTCTCATGTGCACGTAGTAGGCATGTCATATTTATTGAAATAAATTGAATATGCAAGTCAGATTCAAATGTCAAGCATTTTTCCTATATGACTGTAACTGGTATTATTTTTGCAAGTCCAAGCCAATTTGTTCAATTTGTTGTGTGTGTGTGTGTGTGTGTGTGTGTGTATTGGCATTGGAAACAGAATCCAGAAGTGCTTTACCACTGAGCTACATACCCGGCCATTCTCATTTTTAAAATTTTGAGATAAGGTCTAAGTTGTTGGGGCCAGCCTCAAACTTGAGATCCTCCTGCCTCAGTCTCAAATTGCTGGGATTACAGGTGTGTACCACCATGCCTGACTATTGTCTAATATTGATACATAGCACCAATGTCAATTTTTTTCCTGCCATCACAGTCAGTTTAATTTTGACTATTTGGTTAAGATTTTCATTTTTGGAATCTGTTCTTGACCTAAAGATAAAACAGGTCATTGCAGTTTTTATACTAAATGCTAATGTTATTACCTTATTTGATCTTTACAACAAAGAGGCCATTATTAATATTATCCTTATTTTACAAATGAGGGAACAGAGCTACGAGGTTAAGTAATCTATCCAAGTCACACATGAACAATGACAGAGAGAATGCAGGTGGCTCTTAATTTAAATATCACATTATAATTATTGCCTGGCTTTATTCATGAAGGTTAACTTAAATTAACTTTCACCTGGATAAAATGTAAGTCCCAGGGACCTGAGATATGGCACAACATCTTTGATGAAAAATCAGGTGCTAAATTCATTGTCATTGAGTATATATGCAGTTACATTCTCTGGCAAAGTTGTTTGTGTCATATAATTCTCAGACACATAAAATGAACTGTCTTTTACATCTTGCCATGTATTATAGAAGGTATTGTTATGTGTTATTTAGCCTGACATTTCCCCTTTATAAAGACATTCCTTTGAGCATGAAAGCTATTTCTCCTTCTGGGACCTTATTTGAAATACAAATGCCACAGAGCCAAGGCCTCCTTATCAGCTAATATCTTATTTATTTATTTACGCATGGTATTATTAAAGGAAACTAGGAACAGGATATGCATCCGGGAATAAAGTAGAGCATCTTGAGACTGGTAAGTCTTACATGCAAAGAAAGCCTAAGGGTATCCAGAGTTTGCACCTCAATTTTCCCCAACTTTACTAGGAGCCCAGATCCTAACCCTTCCTAAATCCAATTTTTCTGTTATGAGTTTCAGGTCAATTTTCTGTAATCTCAGAATGGTACTTCTTATCATTTTATAAAACTGAGGTATTCTTGTGGATAGCTCTCCTTCTCACTATGCCACTGATCATCTTTGAGAATTTCTCAGTGCCTTCCTTCTTTACCTCACCAGTCTTTGAGATCTGTATTTTTATCACACATTCATTATAACAATTATGGAAGTATTAAGAGTAGTAGCAAAAGCTGAGTTTAAATAGCATTTGCCTTTTTTCTGGTTTATTTATAGTGCATTATCTTCTTTAATTTTCACAGTAATTGTGTGAAGTAAGTTATTTTATCATTCCATTTTATAGTTGAGAAATTTAAGGCTTAAATGTGTAAATCCCTTGCCAAAGGTCACATGGCCTATAATTGGTGGATAGGGCAGGAGTCAGCTTTGTTTGACAGAGGGATGAATACTTTTAATCATTTCATCATAATGCTTCACAGAAACCCAAAAAATGCCTCAGAAATGGATCTGGGACCAGTTCGTAAGCCAAGCAGAAGATAATATTAGTAATAATCATGATCTTCATATCACATCTTGTTGTTTATAAAGCACTATCATATCCATCATCAAGATATGATTTGTGTGATATTTTTCTATGAAATTACATCTACAGATTAGCAAGAATTTTAGGAAGATTTTGGGAGAATTTAGAAAGTGTCTTCTTCAGGAGTAAGAAGGGGAATCTGATAAAATGACCTTGGAATGAGCAAAAAATTCAATTTCCTTGCAATTACTTGAATAAGTTATCTCTTTACATTACTTTGAAAGAACACGCTGAACTTTTTGAATAAATGATAGGAGAGGAAACAAGATAATTAAATTTAGGAAACTTAAGACAAGATAATTAAATTTATTTCTAACCATTTTGATTTAGTGTGTATACGTTCATTTACAATGTTTTATCTAGAACAAATTCTCATGTACCTTGAATATTTGATGGTTCCATCTGAAGATGAAGTAGCTGGTCTCTGAGAAGCCTTTCTAAGATTCAAAACAAACAAACAAACAAACAAACAAACAACTCAAAATATACCCACTAATTGTGTTCTAATGCTGATCCTTTATTACCTGCTTGGAGCAAGAATATCTCTGAGCTTTACTTCATCTATTTAAAAAAGTAATTATATAGCAACTCTAGACCTTTTTACCTCTAAAATTCTTCGAGTTTGACTCTCTTCCTAATGTTGAAGGAATACCATTGAAAAGTGATCCTTAAACTTTTTGGCCTTGTGCCTTTCAGAAATTATTGAGGTCCCTGAAAAACTTTTATTTATGTTGGTTGCATCCATTAATATACCATATTAGAATTAAAATTGAGACATTTTGAAGCATAAGAATACAAGAACACATGTTCCTTTGATGATCAGAGTGATGATATCATCAAGGGGTCATATAGCGTCTGGAAGACTCCACTGTACATTCATGAGAAAACATTAGAGAAAAAAATGGCACATAAAATCTTGGTATTACAAAAGTAGTCTTGAATTCAATGACCCCCTGAAAGGGTCTTGGGGATCCAGGGATCTCTTATGACATTCAAGAACTGTTGCTGGGTTCGGGGTGTAGCTTAGTGGTAAACATTTCCCTAGCTTGCAGACTTGGGCTCAATCCCCAGCACTGCAAAAAACAGACAAAAAACAAAAACAAACAAACAACAGCAACAAAACTATTTTTGCTGTAGAATTTATGTGTTTAATTTCTTTATAGATGAAAGCAGATTAACCTTTAGGTAGTCTAGTTTACCATTATCTGTCTCCTTGGTTCCATCTTGGTTCTCCTATCCATTCTTGGTTCCATCCTCAAATTGCAGGCTAACGTATTAATAAGGACAGACCTTGTCTAAACATTATTGTATAATGGTGCTATTCATCTGTTTTCCTCTGCACACTAGAATCTAGACCCCAATTGTTGGTTGAAATTCTTTTTTGTTAATACCTTCAGGGGTTCCTCTCAAGGCCTTATAATAATAATGGAAGGATTAATTTGAAAAAGATGAACACGTTGTGGAATAAACCTAATAGTGTGTACTAAAGAATTTGAGAAAAATCTAC
>JAJEJO010000137.1:71195-106905 GCA_020662805.1 Glaucomys volans
CTCTCTCTCTCTCTCCCCCCACCCCCCCTGGGAATCAAACCCAGGGACTCATGCATGCTAGGCATGCATGAGCTCTACCACTAAGCTATGCCCTTAACCTCATCTTTTAGTTAGCCTTTCTTTGCTGTGACCAAAATACCCAACAAGAACAATTT
Organism: Glaucomys volans; assembly: GCA_020662805.1. NCBI lineage: Eukaryota > Metazoa > Chordata > Mammalia > Rodentia > Sciuridae > Glaucomys > Glaucomys volans. The sequence goes on from JAJEJO010000137.1 coordinate 71,351, forward strand.
GGAAGAGGAAAAGCTTATTTGAGGCTCACAATTTCAAAGGTCTCAGACCACAGATGACTGACCCCATTGTTCTGGGCCCAAGGTGAGGTAGCACATCATGTGGGAAGGGCCCAGTGGAAGAAAGCTGCTCAGTTCATGGCAGGGTCAGGAAGGAGAGAGAGAGAGAGAGAGAGAGAGAGAGAGAGAGAGAGAGGCCATAGGGAAGATGCAAAGATGCACCCTTCTGGGGAAGAACCCCAGTGACCAACGTCCTCCATCCATGCCCTACCAGCCTACAGTTACCACCCAGCCAGTCTATCACAGTAGGATGGATTAATTAGGTTACAGCTTTCATAATCTAACCGTTTTACCTCTGAATATTCCTGCATTAGCGTAGGAGCTTTTGGGGTGCACCTCATAGCCAAACCATAATATCTTACAAACGATTTTGTATCAGTTTTGGAGGACCCTTATTCTAACTATAATTGGCTTTGAGTTCAAACTTGAAGTCCAGAGATTTTGCAACTAAAATTTATTGTTCTGATTACTTTTTTATGTGCTAGTATGCATATTTATTAATGCTAAATTTAATTGAGTTCACTGTCTTTCAAAATCACCTCCAGTGACAGTCTCTTTACTCTAATGGGGTGGTAGAGAGGTGTGATGGTACATCTTGGCTTTTTGTTGGAAAAGAGAAATTTGAGGTTGAATAACTCTGGTTAATATCTCTGGTCTTCTCCAGTGCTAAATCAGAGATGTTAATGTCTTTGTCATTCATTCAGGTTAGTGGTTTCTTATTATAAGCTTGTGTGAATCTTTGCCCGAAACTATTTTTCTGGCCATGGTTGTATACTTTACATTACAGGGACAGGAAAAAAATATATCCAGGGACTTAACGCCTACAGAAGGAGCTCAATGAATAACTGTGGGGTGGAAGTTTGTGGATAGATACCTCAGCTCCCTCACTTTGGGTTGAGACAATTCTGAGACTTGTTCTCTACAAAGTCATAGGTAGTCTCAATGGAATTGAGCACCAGGTGTCCACAGCAGAAGCTTGCTCATTAGTGGACCTTGTATTGGCTTTTTTCCCTTCTCTGACTCACTATTGGTGTTCCCTGGGATCATTTCTCATTTCTACTCAAATCCTTGTCTCAAAGTCTGCTTCTAGGGTATCTTGAACTAAGATACGTGCCGCTGATAAATGTGATTTTCTCTTTTACGTTCACTTATGGACTATCCACATCAACACTTTTCGTTTCATATAGCACCAGTGGTCAATTTTAATCCAGGGCTGGGCACTGTTCCCATGGTAGCAGCCAGAGCTTACAATCAGTAGTGTCCCAGTAAATTTTAACAGCCAGTCTCAGAAAAAGAACTCTTCTTTTATAGATCTTGCTGATTTCTGTGGTGTACATACTCCCACCACAACTGATTTCAGGCCACCAAAATGATGTTCCTGAATGTCAGGTTGAGAAGAGACATGCATAGTAGATTCTCATGATCCTACATAAGCTGGTTTTAGCACACCACTGTTTACAGGGGTAAACTGATACAAACAAGGCAGTTACAGTGATGACTCTTTGAGTGAATTTTCTAACAATGGAGCATAAATATAATCTAATCATATTCTCATGGTTTAGATGAGGACCCTGACTGAGGTCTAGGGGGAAGAAGGAATCTGTCCAGTATCATGTAGTTAGGGAAATCAGAAATCAGGTCTTAGTTCTTGTCCATTGATGCAGATTACAAGAAGCAGGATTTGAGGGCTATAAAAAGGATCTGTTTTCCCAGGCTCAGTGATAATGGTGAAAGGTGTGTTGTTGGAGGTGTAGGATCAACTAGGAAATAGGATTGGGTAAGAGAAAATGTGGCTAGTGCCTTATTGGTTTACTTTTCTGATCTCCCTTCCATCCTTCAACAAATATTTATTGATGGTATATGACATGCCTGGAACCACACATTCAACATTGAGCAAGGGTGACTGTCCTCACCCAGTATATATACTAGCAATAATAAAAATGCCTAATAATTAACTGCAAGTGTACTAAATATAAAGAAAAGAAGTGCCAGGTGCAGTGGTGCATGCTTGTAATCCCAGCAACTTGGAGGCCAAGGCAGGAAGATGGCAAGTTTGAGTCCAGCCTCAGCAACTTAGTGAGGCCCTAAGCAACTTAACAGGACCCTGTCTCAAAATAAAAATGAAAAGGGCTAGGGATGTGGTTCAGTGGTAAAGCGTCCCTGGGTTCAATGCTCACTACCAAACAAAAAAACCAAACCAAAATAAAAGACAGGGAAATTGGGCTATGTTATTAACAGAAACCTAATCTTGTCTGGAACTTCAGAGAAAGGAATCTGGGGAGAGCAAACAGACTTGGGGCTCAGAAAGACTGATTTACAGAGTCAGATTAAGGGCAGGAAAACAGTGCTGGAAGTACAGCAAGCTAGAAAAAAAGGAAAGAATTATCAGAACGATGATTGTATATGATTATAACAAACACCTGGGTTAAATGGGGTTAAATGGGTTTGGGCCGTGAGAGATGGGAAGTCATTGACTGTTTTAACCAGGGATGAAGTGCGCTTTAATTTGTATTTTTAGAAAGATCACCAAAATTATGGAGTAGAAAAGGATCCAAGTTTGGGCTAAACCAGGACAGTTACTCTGACATCTTTAGCGTCTCATAAATGTCTTATGGGTGATTGCTCCAATAATTCCATTTAACTTAGCAATCTGATAAGTATATCCCTATGATGTTTTAATCTTATTTATACTTGTCAATTTAATTGACAATTGGTAATAGAATCTGTACCTTAAAATACGATAACTGTAAAAACACTAGATGTCATCCTAAGTACTTCATGAATATTTATAATTCATTGAATATGCCCACAACCTTATACTCATCCTTCTTTTGTTAAGAAACTAAAGCGCAGCAAAGTCATTTGCCCTGTGTTACAGGGATAACGAACAGAAGAGCTAGGATTGAAACACAGGCTGTCTTCCCCCCAGTGTCTGAGTATTATCCCCTGTGCCAAAAGCACTTTTTGTAATTTATGACCCAGCTAGGGAATTAGTTGTAATAAGTCCAGTTATTGAGTTCTCTATTGAAGTAATTCTCTTCAGCTATGCAATTTTCCAGTTTGACTATATTTGTTTTGTAACTTTGTTATTGGATTGACATATTGAACTTTTTAGTTAGATAATCAGAGTCCCAAAGTTACAGGCTCTTTATTTTTTCCTCTTATTTACTTAACAGACATGCTTGTGATGCAGCAGCCGTTGTTATAAATGGGTCACAAATACTGATTCATGATAACCCAAAGAGGTATGCATCGTCATTATCTGCATTGTACAGGTGAAAAAACAGGGACACCAAAAGTTGGACTAAGACCGAAGTCAAACAGGTAATAAACTAATTGGGCTGTATACCTAGGCAATCTGGCTTGGAGGCCTTGCTTTTTTTTAATTTTTTTTTTTGGAACCAGGGATTGAACTTAGGGACACTCGGCCACTGAGCCACATCCCAGCCCTATTTTGTATTTTATTTAGAGACAGGTTCTCACTGAGTTGCTCAGGGCCTCGCTAGGTTGCTGAGGCTGGCTTTGAACTCGGGATCCTCCTGACTCAGCCTCCCAAGTCGCTTGGATTACAGGCGTGTGCCACCACGACCGGCCAGCTTTGCTTTTAACCTCTAGGCTGCACTATTTTTCTTACCTAGAACAGTTTTGCTTAGTCTCAGATAATTGTAATTTATTGAATGATAATGAGCACTTCATTTTTGTAGACTAAATATTTCTAATCTTTCCTTGATAGTACAATTTAATACAATAAACACTAATGTGGGAAGTCACCATGGCCTGTATGCAAACCAAGCATAGCTGGACCATTAACCAGGAAAATCTGGTCTTAGGAACGCTCAGTTATCATAACTGATGGAGATCACCTGAGTCAAGTGATTATCCTGTGTTAATCTACCACGGAAATTCAAATGCAAGCCCTGATGTGGGAAACCTGCTAGAGCCAAATGGCTTACTTAACTCCACTCCTTATCCTATTTTCACAGAAGAAGCTCATGCTGGTCCCCTTTTGATCTGTACCCCAATAAATAAACCAAGTGTGGGCTCCTTCATTTGTTAGAGCCAGTCCCTTTGGATGGCTCAATTGGTCATGCCCCTGATTTAAAAATAATTTTGTCTTCTGTCGTTATTTTTGATAAATAAATAAATTTTAGTAGCTTTTATTTCGCATCCCTTCTACAGGAACCCTTTCTCTCGCTCACATGGGACATGCAGGGACACACTGATACATTTAAACTCTTCACGTAAACTACTTGAAGGCTAGTTTTATAGCCTGTAGATCCCCCAAATTTATGGAGGTATAGTTGGTATAAAACAATTGCTCATAATTAATATTTCCAATCTGATTAGTTTGGACATACGTATACACTTGTGTTAATTTCACCACAATCCAGGTTAAAAAAGTATATCCATCACTTCCCAAAATTTTCTGTGTTCCTTTAGTTTTTATTTTTGTAATAAGGACATTTAACATGAGATCTTCCCTCTTAATGCATTTTTAAGTACATGGATGTTTTCTGTTACTATAATGAAATACCTGAGGTTAGGTTCTTAGAAAGAAAAGGGCTTATTTAGTTCATAGTTTTCAAGGCTGAAAGTTGAATGACATAGCCCTGGCTCTAGTGAGGGCCCCTTTGGCTGTGTCATTTCATGGCAGATGACACCACAATGGCAGGAGTGCATGTGTGCATGTAAGAGAGCATATTACCAGACAAGAAGTCAGAGTGAGGGTAGGGGCCAGGGTTGCTCTTTTTTTTTTTTTTTTTTTTGGTGCCAGGGATTGAACCCAGGGTCTTGTGCTTGCAAGGCAAAGCACTCTACCAACTGAGCTATATCCCCAGTCCCAGGGTTGCTCTTTTTATAACGACTTCCTTGCAAGAACAAATTCACAGTCCCATGATAGCTACCTTAATCCCTTTGGAGGGCAGCACCCCTGTGACCTAATGTCCTCCTACTATCCCCCAACCCCTGCCTTTTTTCTTCTTTTCCTACTGCACTGGGAATTGACCTACAAGGCCTCACACATGCTAGGCAAGCACTCTACCACTGAGCTACATCCCCAGTCCTATTTTATTTTAAGACAGCATTTCACCAAGTTTCTCAAGTTGGCCTCAAACTTGTGATCCTCCTGCTTCAGCCTCCTGAGTAGCTGGGATTATAGGCATGTACTATTGCACCTGTGTAGGTCTTACCTCTTCAAGGCCCCACCACTTCTACACTGCCACACTAAGAAACAAACCTCTAACAACTAAATCTTGAGGGATAATCTCAAATCATATTTAAGCCATAGCAATACACAATACTGTATTGTCAACTATATGTAGCCTGTAGATTTTTTTCTTTAGGAAAAACTGTATTTTTTACTGATTCTTTTTAGTTACACATAACATGAGGATTCATTTTGACATAACTATAAAAGCATGGAACATAATTTGCTCTAATTCAGTCCCTAGTACTTGCTGTTTCTCTCTCCTCGTCCCTCTCTGTTCCGTTTTCTCTACTCTACTGATCTTTCTGCTATTTACTTATAGTGTAAAATTGGTGTTTTGTAAATACACACATGATGTGAAATTCACTGTGGTATATTCCTATATGTACCTAAGAAAGTTAGGTCAGATTCATTCCACTGTTCTTCCCTTTTCTGGTCCCTCCTTTCCCCACCTCAATCCCCTTCATCTAGTCCTCTGATCTTCTATTTTGATGGAATCCCCTCCCTCGTTTCCTTTCACTCTCCCTCCCTTTCCCCCACTTATTTTGGACTAGCTATCACATATCAGAGAAAAATTCAACTTTTAACTTTTTGGTTCTGGCTCATTTCACTTAGCATGATAGTCTCCATTTCCATCCATTTACCAGCAAATGATATTATTTCATTCATCTTTATTAGTCTGTAGATTTTTGAACTTCTCATGGACCCAAGAATGGAAGAGCCATTGTACATGCTCCACAATTTGCTCTTTGATTGATTTATATGTCTTTCATTTCCATATTAGAATTGATATGTGAAAGCCCTTTCTAATTTTGGTCCTGACATATAAACAGCAACAACAAAGTATCATATAGTTATTAAAATACAATGTTTAAACAGGAATTGCAATATGACTTCTATTAACATTCTCATATCCAGCATATTCCAACTAGGTAATAGAAATCATCTTTAAAAGTTCTGTATATAACTTATAAATGGAGCTGTAATGGCTTGTAATTAAGGAAGACCACCTATTGTAGATATCATCCATCAAAGTAGCTCTTTGTCATACTGTCTCTTGAACAACCATTTAAAACAAGTGCAAGTTTGCATTTAGCAATTCTGTGCCTTCATGGGTTCAGGTCATTTTAGCTTTAAAGAACATTCTAGTTTTCAGAACAATTTAAGGTGCATAAGCTCTTTTTTCCTCACTAAGTTTCTGAATTGCTTTCACTTCATCACTGTTGACTTTCTTATCTCTAACTGAAACTCCAGGCATTGCCACAATAACTAGAGAGGACATGACAGAGTAAATATTTCTGGTTGAGCTTCAGCTCAGTGAAATGCAGCTTTTTGAATGCTGACATAAAAGCTAGCATGACTCACAGCACACATTTTATCTTCAGAGGTGACTAATGCTTCACAGATGTGTGATTGTTTGGCGACTACAATTACAAAGAATGCATTTGCCCCTGTTTCCTGATTTTAATTCATTCCTTCCCCTTCAGTATCATCCTTGACCTTGACAAGATCCCCCATGACTATATAACTGTTTTCACCACTCAGATTCCTAGAACAACTTCCTGACTTGCTTTTGTTTTTCCTGTGGTTATTGTTAACTAACCACTGGAAAACATGAACTTCTTGAATTGAAGTAACATCTAAAATTTTGAGAAAAAGCAAATCCACCCAACCAAGATCTTTTGGGTCATTTAATTATTGAGCAAACATTATTGAGAGCCCTACATTAGACTTGACATTAGATATTCAAAGATTAATACCTATGATAAATACTTAGTGCCCAACCTAAAGGTTTTTGGGTCTTTTGAAGTATGTGAAATCAGAGTGAAACTACTTGGAAACAATACCTGGATGTTCTCATCAACTGTATAAATGCAAGAGTAAGATAATCAATATTTATTAAACATTTGATATGAACTAGATGTCTTGCATGAATTATCTAATTTAATTCTTACACAATTTGTGAAGAAAGGAATAATACACATATTTTACAAATGAGGATACTTAGAATTTTACAGATGAGGAAAGGTGAAATAATTTGCTTAAAGTTACATATTTGGCAGGGCTGGGGTAGAACATAGGTATGTGTGATCCCAATGTCTGGGTTCCTTGAACTGTGCAACTCTACATACTTTGCTCCATGGATTTCCATTATTTGAGATTGTCTTTTCACACTGAAAAAGTAAGTCCTAATGAGAAAATTTTTTAAAAAAAGGAAAAATGAAACAGGCAAATATAAGACCAAAAGAAGTGGATTGGAGCAGCAGCTATGGCTATAAGGTTATGTAAAGTTACATTGATGGAACAAATGCTGTCTTATACCATGGACTAGCACACAGCATCTTATGAACTACTGTGTACTAGTTGGAACTTTAGTGACCATCAGGCTCTTTTACATAAGGAAGTTTTACATCGTCTACTATTTCATGGCAGAGGGCCAGCGAACTATTTCAGGTAATTCCAATGACAGGAAATGCATGTACAATTTGAGATAATTTACCCCATTTATGAAATTTTGTCTTGGTAAGAAATATCTTTCCAATAACCACAAATATCAAATACCTGTTGTTTCTACTTATGGATTCTACTTATATTCTATTTGTGTCCCTGAAACAATGTATAATTCATTAATTGAGCAAATGGTTTTTGACCATTTCCTATGTGTGAATTACAGAAAATTCTTGATTTGCAGAGGAAGGAAATCTGCTGGTTTTCCTACTGGTAGTATTCTGGTTCCTATGATAGTTTTAAAAATTTATTTTGTGTTTGTGTCTTGTGAACTTGGTTAATGCAGTAAAACTCTGATCTGCTTTTAGTGTGCGGAGAGATATCATGTTTCTGGGCCTGGGCTCAGGGCGAAATCCTTGAGTTTTTTTTTTTCCAGTACTGGATTTGGAACCCAGGGCCTGGTTCATGCTAGGCAAACACTCTACTGCTAAGCTATATCCCCAGCCAGAGACTGTTTTTCTTTTTTTTCTTTCTTTCTTTTTTTTTTTTTTGGTACTGGGGATTGAACTCAGGGACACTTGGCCACTGAGCCACATCCCCAGCCCTATTTTGTATTTTATTTAGAGACAGGGTCTCACTGAGTTGCTTAGGGCCTCGCTAAGTTGCTGAGGCTGGCTTTGAACTCGCGATCCTCCTGCCTCAGCCTCCCAAGAGCTGGGATTACAGGCGTGCGCCACCGCGCCTGGCTGTTTTTCTTTTTTAAGCCAAGGTCATAACTGATACTCTGGTAGACTTCTTAACAGCCAAGTTATTGGAGCATTTTAGTGTGCCACTCACCATTCTGACCCCACTACATGGACCATGAAATTTTTTTTTTCCCATGTGCTGATTCAATTGAATATAAAATGCTATGGGAACAATTAAGAGGACAGCCAGCCCAGATTTGGTGACAAAAAGTTTTCCAGAACCAACAGACATAAGAACTATTTTAAACGAGAATAGAAGTCTTAGCCAGACAAGGTTGGAAAGACAATACCTGTAGGGGACAGGGCTGTACATAATGTCAGGGAGGCATAAAAGCATGACATGTTTAAGCAACTACAAAAGGTCCAGTATGACTTCCTGAATTCTTTTCAAATTTATTGAGATGTAATTTATGTACAATAAACAGTGTCCTTTCAAACTAATGATGCAATGCAAGTTTTGATCCATGTATGCACTCAGGAAATCATTACCATAATCAAAATACAGATTTTTTTTCCAATTTCTTAGTGATCCTTTTACTCCATCTCACCCTCCATTTTTAGCCCTAGGACAACAGGAGTCTGTTTTCTATACATCAATTTGTCTTTTCTAGAATTTTGTGTAAATAAGATCATATAGGCTGTACAAATTTCTGATTTCCTTTATTCAGCAAAATGATTTTGAGGCTCATTGTGGTGGCACAAACTTGTAATCCCAGCTATTTGAGAGGTCAAGGTAAGAGGATCACAAGTTCAAGTCCAGCCTCAGCAACTTAGCAAGACCCTATCTCTCAAGTTATATATATATATATATATATGCACATATATATATATATATATATTTTTTTTTTTTTTTGCGGTGCTGGGGATTGAACCCAGGGCCCTGTGTTTGTGAGGCAAACACTCTACCAACTGACCTATATCCCCAGCCCTCAAATTATAATATTAAGAAGTTTGGGGATGTAACTCAATGGTAGAGCAATTGCCTAGCATGTGTGAGGCCCCAGGTTCAATCTCAAGTGCTGTTAAAAATATTTTACAATTTATTCTTATGTTATATATACTAGTAATTTGTTTCCTTTTATTTCTGAGAAGTAATTCCTTGTGTGGATATGCCACATTTTATTTATCCACTGGCCTATTGATGGGCATTCAAGTTGTTTCTAGTTTTGAGCAATTAGGAATAAAATTGGTATAATTACTCATGTACAATCTTTGTGGGGACATATAGTTTCATTTCTCTTTGGAAAATACCTAGAAGGAGATGGCTAGGGGAAGTGCCTAAGGTTTTAAGAAACTGCCAAAAATTTTCCAAAGTGCTTATATCATTTTACTTACCCACGAGCAATGAATAAGACTTGCAATTTTTCCAAATTCTCTTCAACACATGGTGGTGGTGTTTTATTATATGTGCTAGTATGTCATTATGGTTGTTTTAAAGTTAATTTTATTTTTTTATTGGCATATAATATTTTCATGTATTTATGAGGTACAATGTCATGTGTTGATTGATGTCTACATTGAGTCATTACTCAATCAGTGTAATTAGTATACCTATTATATTCAACTTTTATCATTTCCTCATGGTGAGTACATTCAAAATCCTCTCTTCTAAGTGTTTTGAGATGTGCAAAGCATTGTGGTTAACTATAGTCAGTCTATTGTGCTGTAGAGCACCAGAACTCTTCCTCCTACCCAACTGTAATATTTTTAATTTGCATTTTCCAGTCCCTAAAGATGTTGGGTAGCTTTTCATGTGCTTATTGGCCATTTATCTATCTTCTTTAATGAAGTGCCGATTCATGCATTTTGCCCATTTTTATTTAATTGGTTGTCTTCTGCTAATTGAGGAATAATATTTTTGTACTTGTATCCAGAAAGAATATTTTACATATGTATATAAAAATGTATTTACATATGTATATATAAAATATAAAATTAATATAACATGTAAATTTTTCCAAGTCTTTGGCTTACCTTTTCATTTTCTTAACCCTTTCTTCTGATGAGAGAAAGTTTCTATTTTTTTTATTTTCTATTTTTTAAATATATGTATTTTTTAGTTGTAGGTGTACACAATACCTTTTTTTTTATTTTTATGTGGTGCTGAGGATCGAACCCCAGGCCTCACTTGTGCTATAGGCAGGTGCTCTACCACTGAGCCACAACCCTAGCCCCAAAAGTTTTTATTTTGGAGTGTAATTTATAAAATTTTTTTTCTTTCATGATTCAGACTTTTGATGTCAAGAAATCTTCACTTAATTCAAGATCACAAAAAATACTCTCCAGTGTTTTCTTCTAGAAGTTTTGTGTTTTAGCTTTCACATTTAAGTCTATCATCCTCTGTATCTAATTTATGGCATATTGTATATATCATGTTATCATTGTTATGTACGTCGTGTTATATATGGCCTATATCTATCACGATACATTATCATATACATCATATATATGTTATATGAGTATGTATAGTGTAGGCAAGATCTGAGGGTTTTTTCTTCCCTTATGAAGATGGAATTGCCCAGGTACCATTTAGTAACAAGATTGTCTTTTCTCCACTGAATGACCTTGATGGACTTTTAAAAAAAATTGCTTGAGCATATATTTTGGATATACTTTTGGTCTTTGAAAGCTGTTCCATTGATCTAAATGTCTGTCATTTTATTATGCTGTCGTGATTACTGTAGTTTTACAATAAGGCAATATCAGGTGACATGTCTTTTGATTTCTCTTTTAAATCATTTCCGGTATTGCAAAAGATGAAGACTGAGAGTTAGTCAAGGTCCAGATAATACAAGGTATTGTTAGTCAGGCTACAGAGCTATGTCCTGAAACTAATGGAGAAGTATTGAAGAATTATTTATAGAGGAACAACAAGGTTATATATCCATTCTGGAAATCATTCTAGGAAACTAGTAGAGAATAGATTGGAGGATCCAAACTTTTTATTCATAACATTTCTAACACCAAATGTTTAGAATTTTCCTTACACTTACCAATTTTTCAAATCTCTGGATACCACCTGACTGTCTTATAATTCAATTCAGTTCTGACAGCTACCTGGAGTATCACACACTCCACAAGTTAAGAGCTCAGTCCCACAAGACTACACTCAGATGCAATTTGCAAGTCTGGGCTACCTGCTCTTCTGACAGATCAGCTATAAAGTGGGAGATTCCCATAATGCTTTCTCCACTTTTGATAATTTGGTAGGAAAGATTGCAGAACTCAGGAAGTTACTTTACTTACTACTACCAGTTTATTATAAAAGGCATTACCCAAGCATGAATGCCTGTAATCCCAGATACCAGACAGGCTGAGTCAGCAGGAGGGTCGGCAAGTTCAAGGCCAGCCTTGGCAACTTAGTGAGAGCCTGCCTCAAAATAAAATGTAATAAAGGGCTGAGGATGTGGCTCAGGTGTAGAGCACTTGCTTAGCATGCATGAGGTTCTGGGTCAATATCTACTATTCCCCTCAAAAGTGGGGGAATATTACTCAGAAACAGCTACATGGAAGAGGTTTACAGGGCAAAGGGGATGGACAGTGCAGAGCTTCCATGTCCTCTCTGGGTATGTCACTCTCCTAGCACCATGATGTGTTCATTAATCCAGAGCCTCCCTGAAACCCATCATCCTGGGTTTTTATGGAGATTCCACCATGTAGGCATAACTGATTCAATCATTAGTCATTACCAGTTAACTCAATCTCCAGCACCTCTCCTTTCCCCAGAGGTCTGGGATGGGACAGTGTTAAAAATCCGAACCCTCTAATCATGTTTTGGTTTTTCTGAAAACCAGCTCCAATCCTGAAGCTCTCTGGAGGCCCACCAAGAATGGCCTCATTAGAACAAAAGATGCTTCTATTGCCCAGGCGATTTTAAGGGATTTGGAACTATGTTCCAGGAACTGAGGAGACAAAGACCAAATACACAGAAATATAGGACTAAAATCTGAAAGAGTAAGAATAGTTTGGCCGTTTTAATAATCTGGATGAGATGATAAAGATATTATTTAGGTCACTGAAGCTTGAACAGTGCCAACCAATGGAACTTTCTCTAATGATGGTCCTTGTTATGGACTGAATGTTTGTGTCCCCTCAGAATTTTTATGTGGTGCCCTTATAGTATAGATCTGTGCTGTCTAATAGCCATCAGACACATATTTCTACTGAGTTCTTCAAATGTGTCCAATGAGACTGAGGAACTGAATTTTAATTTTACTTAATTAATTTAAAGGGCTACATGTGGCTAGTGGTTACTGGATTGGATAGTGCAGAGCTCCAAGAAAGAATGGACTTCAGAAATGAGAAAATTTTGAAAGAATTTCATCAATGATGGAGGTCAGACTGAAGATTCGATAAAGAAGAGAAAGAAGTTAAATATGGCACTTGAATTTCTGTGTATTGTGGTGAATTAATTATTTAACATCCTTATTACCTCTAGAGTACGAATTTAATGAGGGTGGGACCTGTTTGTCTTAGTCAATGTTTTATCCCTAGGACCTTATATCATACCTGGTATATAGGAGGTACTCACTGAGTATTTGTCAAAGGATGGATGGAAGGGACGGAAGCAAACCAATCTGATAAAGCATTAACCACATTCAGTATGATGAAGGATTAGTATGAGAATAAAATCCAGATGGAAGGAGGTAGTATCTCATATTAGATGTTTGGCACTGCTTATATATTCCTATTACATTACATCATTTAATCTGTACCATAGTTCCCTGAGTTAGATATTATTCCCATTTTATAGATACTCAAATTGAAAGTTGGAAAAGTTAAGGAAACTGAACAAAGTGACCTAACTAGATGGCAGTGTTTGAAGGAGGTGAATTTGGGCCAAGTTACTGGAAAAACAATACTAGCTCTAGGAGTGAAGTCTGGACTCAGACACATTTTGGAATCACCAGGAAAAAGTTATGTATTGAAACATGTGAATGAAGTGTTTGTTCAAGAAAAGAGAGTATAGAATGGGAAGAGAGGTGGGTGGGGAGGAGCATCTTTGAGAGGAAACTCAGAATTACTAAGGAAAACTATAGGAGGAAGTCCAGAAGAGAGTCATACTCCTAATCTAAAGGTGATGAAGGGCTATGGAAGGGGAGGAAGTGGTCCATGTCTCAAGGACCAAATGTGGTCCCTGTGCTTCATGGGTCTATGGCAAAAGTACTTTCCTGAACTGCTGAGGACAGAGTCAGATTATAAAGCAACAAGCAGGGATTAGAAGATACAATGATAGGAATTGCAAACCTTTATTCTTTATTTTGGTACTGAGGATTGAACCCAGGGGCACTCCACCACTGAGCCACATCCCCAGCCCTATTTATATTTTATTTAGAGACAGAGTCTCACTGAGTTGCTGAGGTTGGCCCCAAACTTGTGATCCCTCTTGCCTCAGCTTCTTGAGTGGCTGGGATTACAGTGACCACTGCACCTGGCTTGAATGATACACTTTATTTATTTTTTATTTTGATACTGGGGATTGAACCCAGGGGCACTTAACCACTGAGCCACATCTCCAGCCCTTTTTATATTTTATTTAGAGACAGTCTCGCTGAGTTGCTTAGGACGTTGCTAAATTGCTGAGGTGGCTTTGAACTTGCTATCCTACTGTCTCAGTCTTCTGAGCTGCTGGGATTACAGAAGTGTGCCACCCGCCTAGCGGCAAAACCTTTATTCATGGTGACAAAAACAATAGGGGACTACATAAGGATGCAACTGTGGTTCATCAATGTTGTCATTTTTTTTTTTTTTTTTAAAGTGGGGATTGAACCCAGGGGCATTTTATCCCTGAGCTACATTCCCAGTCTTTTTTTTTTTTTTTCTTATTTCCTGAGTAAATGACCATTCCGGTTGAAGTTCAACATGGTCAGTTTCTCACACACATTTGAAAATTCTCACAATACAGTTAAAATCATTTGTCTGTGTCCTGCAGCATTTTTTTTTCATGCTCATACCCAAATGTTGTCAGGTACACAAAAAGCTTCCTCTTAAAAGAGTAATGAAATTAGCTCTGGATTGTATTTATTATTTTTTGGTATTGGGAATTGAACTCAGGAGTGCTTAACCACTGAGCCCCATCCTGGCCCTTTCTTACTTTTTAATTTTGAGACACAGTCTCACTAAGTTGCTTAGGGTCTTGTTAAGTTGTGAGGCTGACTTTGAACTTGCAATCCTCCTGTCTCACTGGGTCCTGAGTCACTGGGATTATAGGCGTGTACTACCATAACTGGCTGTCAATGTTGCTATTTTAAGAAGGAAAATATTTGCCCATACTTGTGGGGAAAAAAAAAGACCATTGTAGTGGAGGAGGGCCAGAGAGTGGAAATCCTGATGATGGATGGTGTGATCTATAGCAATGCTTCTCAAACTGGGATCAGCAGACCCACTCCAGCCCATGAGCTGCAAGGTAATACTTGTGCAGTATAATAACCTCCCCTATTTTTATTTCATTTTTTACAGTGTATGGATGGAACTCAGGGCCTCGATGCATGGTAGGCAAGCATTTTACCACTGAGCTCTACCTCTAGCCTCTGAGATAGTAACTTGTGATAGATATAAAAATGAAAAATAGAATTGGGGGTGTACTTTCGTGGAAGGGTGCTTGCCTCACATGTGCAAGGTCCCTGGGTTTGATACTCAGCACTGAAAAAAAAAGAGAAAAAAATGAAAAATAGAAATGTACAAATTTTTAGAGCAATTTCTCAGAAGAAGGATGAGGCAGGAAGATCCAAGTTTGAGGATAGCCTCAGCAACCTAGCCAGACCCTTTCTCAAAATAAAAATATAAAAGGGCTAAGGATGTTGCTCAGTAGTGAAGAGCACCCCTAGGTTCAATCCTCAGTACCAATAATAATAATGATAATAATAATAATAATAATGATAATTTTTAGAACAATTTGAAAGAGTTATTTGATAACTATTGAACCTAAATATTTAAAAACATGGGGCTTAGGTTTTATATGTCCTTCTTCCATGATGGCTGTTTTCTAATGATTGAATTTTAATATGTTTTACAAAAATATTGATCCTCAATAGATTGGATAGTTTTTTAAAGGTCCTTCGTCACTGTATTAGAAGTATTGTTCTGAAGCAAAGATGCCCTAGTGAGGTATAGAGAATAATTCTTATTGGTATGGGGATGTTATACAAGACCATCTGTATATGACAGAGAGAGAGAGAGAGAGAGAGAGAGAAGAGACAGAGATCAATTGTCTTACTATTATTTAATGGAGAAGATGGCTTTGGCATGTGTACTTGATCTGTTTGTCCAATGATTTTTTTTTTTTTTTTTTGGAACCAGGGATTGAATTCAGGGGCACTCGACCACTGAACCACATCCCCAGCCCTATTTCGTATTTTATTTAGAGACAGGGTCTCACTGAGTTGCTTAGGGCCTCGCTAAGTGGCTGAGGCTGGCATTGAACTCGCGATCCTCCTGCCTCAGCCTCCCAAGTGCTGGGATTACAGGCGTGCGCCACCACGCCCGGCTCCAATGATTTCTTGATGAACAGGGATTCTAAGGGAAGTGTAGATCTTCTGCTAAGATGAGGAATTACAATGATGTCTTCAGTGGGTCTTTAGGATTCAGCATATTTTCAAAGTGTTGTGATTCTTATTACCTAAGTGGATTTATGAATTATCTTACCTAAGTTTTTTGTTTGCTTGTTTCTTTCTTACAGGGTTGGAGGTCAAACCTAGGGCCTTCTGCATGCTAAGCGAGCATTCTACTGCCCCAACCCCATCTTGCTTAGTTTTAACTCAACTCAACCTCACTAAATGGAAAAGTAGATGAATAGACCTTTTCAAGGACACGACAAATTGGTGTTAATGCTAATAAAAAATGTACAGTTGAACAGTAGGAAATTGACAGGGAGACAGTTGTTCAACTGCTAGTACAAGCTTTTAGTCGCATTATGAAGGAACTTAATTAACATGGTAGTTCAGTTTGACAAAATGGCAGCTGAAAAACATTCACATTAGCCAGAAGTTTCTTTGTCATGAAGATGCACAGTGTAATTAATGCCCTAAGTGTATATTATGTCCAGAAAGAATAATTAATGATATTAATTAAACTAGCTAATCATAATTAGCAAGACATTAAAAAACTTAAACATCAAGAAATAAAAAGTCTATAATTGTTTTCAGAAAATTTCTAGTCACTCGATCCTACTCTAGTACCTTTAATAATTTCATCTAATTAAGTAATAATTACTTAGAAACTTATTTTGATAGTTCTTACAAACAAAAGATAAAAAGCTACCAATTAGTGCAGAAATACTCATTCCTCCTGACTTTACAAAAATTACTAAGATAGCTGGGCACAATGGTGCAGGCCTGTAATCCCAGCAGCTTGGGAGGCTGAGGCAGGAGGATTGTGAGTTCAAAGCCAGCCTCAGCAACTTAGCGAGGCCCTAAGCAACTCAGCAAGGCCCTAAGCAACTCAGTGAGACCCTGTCTCTAAATAAAATGCAAAAAGGGCTAAGGATGTGGCTCAGTGGTTAAGTGCCCCTGAGTCAATCCCCAGTACCCTCACCCCTAAAATGGCTAAGATAATAAAACATGCATTGTTTAGTCAGTAACTATTATTTTAAGACACATAAGAAACATGGCTGCAAATTAGAAGAAGCATATAAAAATCAAGAGCAGAGTTAATATACACATATACATATTTTTGCTAACAACAAATAATTTTTTAAAAGTCACCAAAATTGATGTAGGGTGCTCCAAACTCTATCCCTTCCTAAAGGAACAATTAAATATAAGCTGTCAAAATAAACTTTTTCAAGACTCTGGGATATATTTCAAAACCCACAAAAACCTAGGAAGTACTTAATGAAGAAAGAAGCTGGCAACATTTGGTAAGATAATTGGTGATTTAACTTACTTGCTCGCTATTTCCTATTCCCACCAGCTCAGTGGGGGCTGTGAAAACAATAACCTCTGTACTTGGAGTAGTTTAGTACTAGAGAGTGCAATGTAGACATTACCCTCATAAAATTGTGTCTATTTAGACCAAATGGATCAAAGACTTAAATGTGAAGTCACTATGCTAAGTGAAACAAGCCAGACATGGCAAGAAAAATATAGCATGACTCACTTATATGTAGAATCTAAGAAAATGTCAAATATACAGAAACAGAGCAGAATGGTGGTTACATATTATATGATTTTAGTTTTATGAAGCATCCACAATAGGTAACTTCATAGAAACAGAAAGAAGATTAATGGTTGCTAGGGGCTGGGGAGCAGGAAGAATGGGAAATGACTTGTTGGGTAAAGTGTTTCCTTTGGAGGTGATAAATAGTATTGCCCAATACTGTGACTACTAAAGGCCACAGAATTGTCATCTAAAATGGAGAATTTGCTGGGCGTGGCGGTGCACACCTGTAATCCCAACAGTTCAGGAGAATGAGATAGGAGGATTGCAAGTTCAAAGCCAGCCTCAGCAACTTAGTGAGGCCTGAGCAACTCAGTGAGACCCTGTCTCTACATAAAATACAAAATAGGGCTGGGGATGCGGCTCAATGGTGGAGTGCCCCTGGGTTCAATCCCCAATACCAAAAAAAAAAAAATTTTTTTTTGAAAAAAATTATTTCCCTAAACCAACATCTTTCAGCATTGATTATGTTCACAAATGTGCTAGAGACTGAGCATATATTAGATGTCTTAAGAAAGGAAAGTCCTTGCCACCTAAAAGCTCTGATCCTTTCAGGAGAGACATACCTGTGAGCAGGCAAGAACAATGATTGAAGTGGTTTCATAAACCAGGAAATGTATCTACCTAGAGAAATTAGTGAAGACCTTAAGAGGACAATTCTTTTTACCTATTCTGAGGAGACAGGGAAAACATTTTATAGACTTCAGAGAGAAAGAATATGGCTTGGAGGGAGGGAAGGGAAGAGGGAGAGGGCATTCCAAGCAGAGAATAAGAGATCTATGACCAGTGATTGTAGGCAGGGCATGGAATGTTCTGGAAATGGTTGAATAGGGCTGAAGTATAGGTTTGTATGAGGAGGAGGAAATGGGGAGGTGAGACTAGGGAGATGGTATAGGCAGACATGGTGAAGAATCCATTGGGAAATGTGCTGTAGTTTGCACTGAAGAGTAGGAGAATATTATTGTGGCCGCCTGCGTTGAAAATACACCAGGGACTTCCACCCGCAATTTGATTCAGGTTGAGAGGTCAGTGATGCCCCAACAAAACCTTCGAGGGTATGAAAAGATTTATGACTTCTTCCTCTTCTAAGAAAGTAAGATGGCTCCCAATCAGGTCTGAAAACGGTCTCAGGTTTTTATGGTGGTGTGCTTGTGAAGCCAGGGTGGGGCTTCCTATATAGTGGAAGGAATTTGTGTGTTTTGAATTTCCCAGTGGCACCAAAGGAGGAAACACACAGTGTTTCTGGGTGTGTTTGACCACTCTGGGGACAGGAGAAGAGATGAGTGAGGCTTAAAAGCTACCAGCAGTCAACCAAAAACTGGTGTTGGATAGTAGCACAATCAGATTTGTGAAAATTCAAAAATCAAAGCAAAAATGAACCCAGTAGTATTAAGAAGATAACCTGGAAAAGGGTGAGAATGGCACACAGAAAGCAGTAGAAGGTTGTGGTAAATATCCAGACAAAAGAACAATGAGGACTTGAACTATGACATTGACAATGAAATAGTCTGGGGGTTGGGGATATAGCTCAGTTGGTAGAGTGCTTGCCTTGCAAGCACAAGGCCCTGGGTTTAATCCCCAGCACCGCAAAAATAAATAAATAAATAAATAAATAAATAAATAAATAATTTAAAAAAAGAAATAGTTTGGGGACTATTTCTGGGGAAGAATTGAGATTTGGTGCCCAAATGAACCTGACCCTGATAATGAGTAAGAGAGAGAGAGAGAAGCTGTTTGAGAATGACTTTGAGATTTGGTTGGGCAATTGGGGAAACAGTGACAACTAAAGTAGAATGTATGAGAGTACAGGCAGGTGGTGAGGGAGAGACTATGTCATTTCAGGTGTTTTGAACACATGTTTCCTGAAGAAAGGAAAGTCCTTGCCACCTAAAAGCTCTGGTATTTTCAGGAGAGGCCTCGAGTCATCTCATCCTTTCCGAAGGGAACCACAGGGCTGGGGTCGTGGCTCAGTGGTAGTGCACTTGCCTAGCACGTGTGAGGCACTGGGTTGGATTCTCAGCACCACATACAAATAAATAAAGATATTGTGCCCATCTACAACTGAAAATATTAAAAAAAAAGAAAAGAAATGAACCACAGTCGATCAGTGTAACTCCACATCATGTTCAACCACAAGAGCAGGATCAAAATTAGAATGGATTGCACCTCAGGAATGCAGAATATGTCAAAGTACACCTGCATCTAAAAACAACAAACAAATAAAATAAAAATAGGAGAAAACCAAAAAAGAAATGAACCACAGTGGTTCCAGATTTTGTCTTTTTCTAGATCCATTTGAGTGAAAGTGGTCACATGTCATAATGCTAACAACTAAAGCCCCTGAATATCTTTTAATTTTTCTAAGGAAATTTAGTTTTTCCCTATTACAAAAATAATTGTTTCCATGTAAACAATTATAAGACATTGACAAGCAGAAAGAGGAAAATACAGTCCATAGTCCCTCCACAGAGAAATGATAATACCATATTGGCATATTATTATCTAGAGAATATTATAGGAACCCCAAAATAAGGGGAAATTGCCTAGAAAAGTGAGGAAAAGCTTCAAAGAAGTAGCAACATATGATCTGGATCTTTAAGGACCCAGATCAATTTGCCTGTCATAAGAGGGAAGAAGCTGGGCTAAAAATGGAGGTGTGGGATAAGAAGGAAAGGTACATATATTATTCAACTTAAGCACAAATTATGTGAAGTGTTTTCGTTATTGTTGCTGTTTTGTGGTGCTAGGGAGTGAACCTTGCGATGCATGCTACATCCCCAATCCTTTTTATTTTTCATTTTGAGTCCGCTAAGTGGCTGAGGCTGGCCTCTAGTTTGTTATCCTCCTGCCTCAGCCTCCTGAGTAGATGGTGCATTACCACACCCAGCTACAAGTGAAATTTGTGCAGTGAAATATATACATATGAAATGTATCGTATTATTTCACCTTTAGGAAGGACCCAATTAGATATTTTTGAGGCTACTTTCTCAGACTGCTATTTTAGAAATGAGAACCAGTCTGCCACAATAATCTGTTATCATTGATTTAAAGTGTCTGCTCCTGAGACCTGGACTTGCTGGCTTCCCTGCTGACCCAGGCCTCAAAGGTCAGCAGGTATAATTGCCTGAATAGTTGTTTTTCCCTCATTTTTGAACATTCTTCTTCCTTGACATGCTGGTATTTACAACATTTTTTTTTAGTTGTTGTAATTAAAGTCTTTATAAATAAAAAACTAGACTTAGCTTTCCCTAGGACACAGAACATTTAGCTGCAGGTTTTATTTTTTAAAAACAATTTTCAATATGTTGTAGTAAAGAAGTTAATTGTCAGACTGAGAGATCCCAGGGATAGCTTCTCTTATAAATCAAGAAAAGATGGAAGAAATTCAGGGTAGAGTAATGTTGGATTATTTAGCTATCTTCAATGGAAAATTCTCTGGGTGGTTAAATGCAATTAATTTCCTGTTCATTGATTTTAATATTTTGTTTGCATTATGGGCAAAGATCCCAGATATTCTGGGAATTAAAGTAAGGAGGTTTTTAGATGTGAAAATACCCACTCCTTTTTCTGTCACTTTCTGGCCAAAATGTCTGGAAAAAGAGGATCTTACTCTGTAAGTTCAGTTTTCATGAAATGATTATTTTCTTTTCTTTTCTTTTTTTTTTTTTTCTGCGGTGCTGGGGATTGAACCCAGAATTATTTTCAAATGTAATGATGGATCCTATTAATTAAAGCCCATGTCTTAAATCTTGCTTGTCACTGTGAATTGTGGGAACACTTTTTCTCTATAATGCAGCAAAAGGCGATTTTTTGCTATCCATGGAATTAAGCTTCATTTGAATGTCTTTATAAGTCAAAATTTTCTAGTGACTTATTTTATGAGGATCACCTTTGGAAATTACAAGATGGAATATTTTTCAGATGATCAAGTTATTTACCATGGTAGTTTTTTTAATGCACTAAATCCTTAGGATGATTTCATTTGTAATAAAGGAATACTGGAGATTTCTCATGAAGTACTGAGAACTTGGGTTTTAGTGCTTCCACAACATAGTTCTGTTTATTTGTTATCTATTGCCACAATACTATTGTGTTTCAGCTATTAAACCTTAATAAATGAAAAAAAAACAAAAACAGAGTTCTGTTTTCAACTTAACAGCGAGAGATGCTCTGCAGCCACCTTCCCAGAAAATTGTTAGAAATCTTTTTTTTTTTTGGTACTGAAGATTGAACCCAGAGGTGCTTAACCACTGACCACATCCTTATGTTATACTTCCCAGAAAGATTCTCCAGTGCCATCCAGAGAGAGTCAGCCCCACCCTAATCCCCCTCCATATAGCCCAACCCTAAACCCTCCCATGCCCTATAACCCCGCCCTAATCCCATCCCAAGCCCTATAAAAGTTGGCAATGACACAATTAAGGCACGATCCCCTGGCACTCCGCTTTTAGGCATAAGGGAGGTTGTCGCTGGCCAGCTAAAATAAAGGCTTCTTTTGGCTTTACGTGATCGGCTTGGATGATTTTATTTTCATTGGGTACAACACTTAGCCCATTTTATTTTTTTATTTTGAGACAGGCTTGCTAAGTTGCTTAGGGCCTAAGTTGCTGAAGTTGGCTTTGAACTTGTGATCTTCCTGCCTCAGCCTCCCCAGTCCCTGGGATTACAGGCATGTGCCACCATGTCCAACTATAAATTATATTTTAAACAACTATTTAAAGTCTCTGGAAATGGTCTTAAAGACACAGAGCAAATGAAGAAATATTTATTTAAGAAAATCTAAAGCTTAGTGATAATGTATCAATTAAAAAAAAAATAAATAGAAGGAAGACCAACAGAGTAGAGGAAGGAGGTCATGGGGAGGGTGGAGGGGAAGAAAGAGGAAGTACCGGGAATTGAAATGGAGCAAACATGATATATCCATTTATGAATATGTCAAAATGAACTCCACTATTATGTATAACTATAATGTACTAGTAAAAACTAAATAAAAATAAAAATAAAACAACAATAAAAAAACCCAGAGAGATTTAAGAATCTGTAGCATTTGAACTGAGATTGAGTCTCTTTCTCCCCTCCAACCTTTGCAAAATGGAAATTCCACCAGGGACTAGTGCAGTGAAGAACATAGAAATCCTCCCCCTCTGCCTCCTATTAAGGCTATTTTTAGGGCAGTTGAAGACACTAGCATTTTTTTATCCTGCCCCCAGCCACTTGTAGCTATGGAAAATTTCCGGGTAGTGTGGCTAAGAGATTGGGAATCTTACCCAAAGCTCTGCCTTGGTCCCCGATTCCAATCCAAGAAGGAGGACACAGATTGAGAAAAAGGAGAAAGAAGTTTTATTGCTTTGCTAGCAAAGAAGTACAGGGGACTCCTGTCCCAGAGGCTGTGATTCTGCCCAACAGGGAGAAGGGGGGGGGGGGGCTTTTAAAGAGGTGACTCAAAGGCTACATTGCATGTGTTCTCTCTTGGAGTTATAATTCACTTGTTAATTTGGTAGATAGTCATTTCTGAGCTCTTCCAGTACCATCCTCAAGTCTGAATTACTTCGTTCCTAAGGTGGGTGTTTGCTCAAGGACAGACAACTCTGCCCAGGGTGGGGAAGAAAGGTAATCCTGTTTCCCTGAGTTTAGGAGAGGGAGGAATTAGGATCAGGGAGAGAGGAAGAGAAACATGTCCTTTTAAAAATAAGTTTCTGTGGCAGAGTAGCAAGGGCTATATTCAAAGCATAAAGCAGACTGCTGTTACAATCCCTTCTTCCTCCCAGGCCCCACTCATGGAATAAAGCTCCACTCTTGGTATGGCATTATCGAGTATACTGGGTCCTGATCATCCTTGCATGGATTGTAATCCATGTGTGGTCCACTCTGGAAGAGGCAATCTGAGAAGACCCAAAGCTACTCCCTCCTTTCACAGGTGCTTAGCTCCTACAGTAGGGGTGTTACTCTGAGAAAATTGTGCCATGGTCCCCAGTTCCAGCTCCAGAATCATGGTTCAGAGACTTTGTCCTTGAGGAGAAGCAAGCCATAAAACAAAAACTCTGAATTTCTTCCCAAAGGAAGCAACCTTGTTTTCAATAAAGAATGGAGACATTCAAGGCAAAAGGTAGTCTCAAAAACAGTGAAAGAAATTGCCCCAGGACATTGTTTAAAACAATAGAGCATTCAGCCAGTAATTAGTGGAGTTTGACAGCTAGGCTTATCAGGGAAGGAGACAAAGGGAGCGCTGTCAAACCAACATCATCCCAGGGTGACTGTGGTTGTGCTGAAGTCTATACTCCTTAAGGAATATCGTCAAAGGTTTTACATTGCACTGGGGGCAAGATAAACTCCACCAAAATAATCCAGCCAGTCAATAAACAATTGATAACAATTGATAACAAGGGGGGCCAATAACCAGAGTTGCTACATAAAATTGTGAGATATGCAGAGAAAAGGAAATTATGACCCATAAAAGCAGGCAACAGAAACTGCCTGTGAGAGCATGTTTGAGGCAAGTTTTTCACTGCTGTGACTAAAAGACCCAACCAGAACAATTGTAGACGAGGAAAGGTTTATTTAGGGGCTCATGGTTTCAGAGGTCTCAGTCCATAACAGGCAGACCCCATTCCTCCGGGCCGGAGGTGAGACAGGACATCATAGTGGGAAAGTGTGGCAGAGGGAAACAGCTCACATGATGATCAGGAAGCAGGAAGCGGGGAGAGAGAGACAGAGAGAGAGAGAGAGACACTCCACTCTCTAGATACAAAATATATACCCCAAAACCACGCCCCCAATGCCCACCTCCTCCAGCCACACCCCACCTGCCTCCAGTTACCACTCAGTTAATCTCATCAGGGATTAGTTCACTGATTGGGTTAACCCAATCATTTCTCATCTGAACCTTCTTGCATTGTCTCACACGTGAGAGCTTTTGGGGTGCACCTCACATTCAAGTTATAAGAGAGCACATCT
Source organism: Glaucomys volans (assembly GCA_020662805.1). Lineage (NCBI taxonomy): Eukaryota > Metazoa > Chordata > Mammalia > Rodentia > Sciuridae > Glaucomys > Glaucomys volans. The sequence continues at coordinate 95,918 of JAJEJO010000137.1, forward strand.
CATAATTTTTTGTTGGAAACTGGAATTTTTTTTTTTTTCTTTTTGGTAGTGCTGGGGATTGAACCCAGGGCCTTGTGCATGTGAGGCAAGCACTCTACCAACTGAGCTATATCCCCAACCCTGGAAATTCTTGATACTATATTGTAGCAACTCTGGGTGTTGCTCCCCCTTCAAGTGTTTTTTATTACTGCTTGTTTGTTTAGTTCCTGGCTGGACTATTTTTATTTATTTATTTATTTATTTTTTGCGGTGCTGGGGATTGAACCCAGGGCCTTGTGCTTGCAAGGCAAGCACTCTACCAACTGAGCTATACCCCCAGCCCTGGCTGGATTATTTTAGATGGGGAGTGTAACAGACAAACACTGTTATAGCAACAGAAAACAGATTAAAATGTTGTGTTCACCAGGGAGATTCAGCCCCACCCCAAATCCCAAATTCCCTCCCTATAGCCCATCCCAATCCCAAATCCCCTCCCTATAGCCCACCCCAATCCCTTCCCTTCCCGCACCCTATAAAAGTTGGCAACAAAAGAACTAACATGCAATTTCCCAGGACACCGCTTTTAGGTGTACGGGGGTCACCGCTGGCCAGCTACAATAAAGGCTTCTTTTGGTTTTACGTGATGGGCTTGGATGATTTTATTTTCTTTGGGTACAACAACACTTCAAAGTTGTGATTATAAAGATATAGAAAGTATAAAGAACCAAATGGAAATTCTGGAGTTGAGAATTACAATAACTGAAGTGAAGAGTTCAATAGATGGCTGACCAGTAGTTTGAATGGTAGAAGAAAGAACCAGTGAATTTGCTGATAAGTCAATTGAGATTACCTAGTTTAAGAAGCAGAAAGAAAAAAGAATGAGGAAAAATGAAAAGAAGTTCTTCAGCTGAAAGCAAGTGTCTCCAGATAGTAATTCAAATCATAAATTTTAAAAAATAAATAAGATTAACAAATTGCACTGGTGAAGATAATTATGTAGCTACGAAAGATCAGATAAGATCATATTTATTTTCTTTAACTGATTTAAAAAGCAATTATATAAAACAATATGCATGTACTATATTGTGTGTGTAGTATAGAGAAGGATAATATATTTTTAAATAATAAAGGGAGTGGATGGGAGCAATGTTATACTGAATTAAGGAAATGACCCTAGGTAGTAATTCAAAACCATAGAAACAGATGAAGATGAATAGAAATGACAAATTAAAAGGTCAATATTATTTATTCTTCTCTTGGATTTTTCAAAATACATAAGATCACATAGAATAATAATTATGTCAATGTATTTTTGGGTTTATAGAATTTATTGACTGAATATGTATATTGATAATACCACAAAAAGGGCAAGTGAATGGAACTATATAGAAGTAATGGCTGTGTATCTCAGTGGAATTAACATAAGTTGGAGGCTACTTTTCATAAGATATGGCAAAACCTTATAGAAACCACTAAAGAAATAACTCAAGAAAATATAGTGAAAAAATAATTAAAATGCTGCTTTAGCAAATATTCACTTACTGCAAAAGGAAGTAGTAAAGAATGAATATAAGAGTAAAAAGACATGCGAGATATAGAAAACAAAAAGTAAAATGGCAGAGGCAAATTAGCATTAAATGCAAAGAAAAGGCAGATTGACTGAATTAATAACAAAATCCAACTATATGTTGTCTCAAGGAAATATACTTTTTTTTTTTTTTTTTTGTGGTGCTGGGAATTGAACCTAGGGCCTTGTGCTTGCGATCAAGGACTCTATACTTTAGAGTCAAAGATAAAAATTCTTGGAGCATACACCTGCAATACCAGCTTCTCAGGAGGCTGAGGCAGAAGAATTGCAAGTTCAAGGCCAGCCTGAGCAACTTAGTGAGACTCTGTCTCAATACAAAAAATTAAAAAACGACTGGAGATGTAGATCAGTTGTAGAGCGTCCCTGGGTTCCATCACCTTACCAAAAAATAAAAAAATAAATAAAAAATTCATGGACAGTAAAAAGATGGCAAAAGATAAACCATGGAGACAGCAACCACATGCCAGCTGGAGTAACTACATTCATGTTTGAAAATACATTTGTTAAAATTTTTAAATGCTATTAGTGACAAAGAGGGACATTTTATAATGATAAAAGGATCAATCCATCAGGAAGATAATCAAGATAGTAATACTGGCATAAGCGTAGACATATAGATCAATGGAATCAAACTGAGCACTGAAATAAACACACACATATATGGGCAACTGCTTGTTGGCAAGAGTACCAAGACTATTCACTGGGGGAAGGCGAAGTTCTTTCAACAAATGGTGCTGGTAGAACTGGGCAGCCATGTGCCAAAAACTGAAATTGGACCCTTACTCCAGACTACATATAAAAATTAAGTCAAAATGGATAAACAAATCTAAATGTAAGAGCTAAAACCATAAAACTTTTGGACAAAAAAAAAAAAAGGAATAAGTCTTCATGACCTTAATTTTTGCAATTGGTTCTATATGACACAAAAACACAGCATCAAATGACTTGATTAAGGAACAATGGGAGAACTGGTAAAGAATTATTTCTGGGGGTGGGGTGTGACAGGTTGTTTCCAAAGGAGGTTGATGTGTACTGAGTAGGAAAGATCCACCCTCAATGTGTGTGGGTACCATACCATCAACTGGGGCCTGGGTAGAACAAGAAGCAGAGAAATAGGATTTTTCTCTCTGTCTCTTCTGAAGATAGGACACTCTCTTCCTCCTGCCCTTGGACATCAGAACTCAGGCTGTCCAGCCTTGGAATTCTAATATTTATACCAGGAAATCCCCAGGCGCTCAGACCTTTGGCAACAGGCTAAGTTGCACCATTGGCTTCTCTCCTGGTTCTTGGCTTTTGGACTTGGACTGAGCCATGCTCTCAGCATTCCAGGGTCTCCGGCTTGCAAATGGTGTGTTGTGGGACTTTTTAGCCACCTCAATTGCATGAGCCAATTTCCTTAATAAATCCTCTCCTCTGTCTATCTATCATCTATCTATCTATCTATCTATCTATCTATCTATCTATCTATCTATCTATCATCTATCTATCTCTCTATCTATATCTATCATCTATCACCTACCTACCTATCTATCCTATTGGTTCTTCTCTGGAGAACCTAGTCTAATACATTTCTCATCTTGCAGCAACCCTAGCTCATGCTCAATTTTTGGGGTGTTTGGTATTTGGGATTGAACCCAGGGGTGCTTAACCACTGAATCACATCCCCAGCCCTTTTTATTTTTTAACTGGAGACAGGGTCTTGCTAAGTTGCTTAGGGCCTCACTAAGTTGCTGAGGCTGGCCTCAAACCTGTGATCCTCCTGCTTTAGCCTCCATCGCCACTAAGATGACAGGCATGAGTCACCCTGCCTGACTCTCATACTTAACTTTTAAAGTTTTATTTATTTTGTATTGTTTAGCTCATGCTTAAGTGACATGACAGAAGTAAGTGTTTCAAATGAGAGTGAAGAAACAGTCTTCTTCTTTTTTTTGGTGGTGCTGGGGATTGAACCCAGGGCCCTGTTGCTTGCAAGGCAAGCACTCTACCAACTGAGCTATACCCCCAGCCCCATAAGAAACAGTCTTATGAGGACAAGGCCCGTTTTATTTCCCCAAGTAAGTCATGCTAGCTCAGAGTTAACTGATAAGGATATAGGCATTATGTCTTTATGGGAGGAGATTCAAAGTCATATTTTCAAAAGTGTGGATACATAAAGTAGATTATAGATAATGGAATAATTGTGGTCATTTTGCAAATAATCTATCATACAGTATTACAACCATTCATTCTGCACCTTAGAACCTTTTTCTATTCTATCATTAGTTAATCAAAATACATAAATTACTTTTTTTTTTTTTTTTTTTTTTGGTGCTGGGGATTGAACCCAGGGCCTTGTGCTTGCAAGGCAGGCACTCTACCAACTGAGCTATATTCCCAGCCCATAAATTATATTCTTCTTCATCCAAATTTGAGAGATGGATCCAAGTACCAAGAAGTCTATCAAATTCTAATTCTTCCTTATTTGTAGGTAGACGTATGAGCTGATCTAAAACCACTTTCCTTACTTGCACTCAGGTTTGGCCATGCTTACTAACGTTCATTTAATATACCTCAGGTACTTTACCAGTTTAGGGATTTGTCCACGCTCCCTCCTGGGATAGTCTTTTACCACTTCTCTGGCTCATTTCTTATTCATACATATATATTCATACATATTGCATTTTATATGTATATAAAAATATATATATTTGTTGTAATTAGTTATACCTGGCAGTAGAATGCTTTTTGACATATCTTCATTCCCTCTTCTTTTTCTGGGGACTTAATCCAGGGGTGCATAGCTGCTGAGCCACATCCCCTGTCCTTTTTATTTATTTATTTTTTGAGACAGGGTCTTGTTAAGTTGCTTAAGCCCTCACCAAGTTGCTAAGACTAGCTTAGTAGCTTAGTACCTATTCTTGTGTCAGTTCTCAGGTTCAGTGTCAGAGGATATTCCTTGATTATCCCATGTAAATTATATCCCCTCACTGTATCTTAAAGTAGCTTATTTTTAAAATGTAGATGAGTAGTTCTCAAATGGAGATAATTTTGCATTTTGACATTTGACAATATCTGGTGATACTTTATGGCCTAGAATGATGGCTCACCTATTATACTAGGGACAGCATCAAAGAATTGTCTAGTCTAAACTCTCAGTAGTACTGAGGTTGATCAATTCTGCTTTAGATCATACACAGCAGATGGGATGTACAGATGTGTTTGGGTGTTTAACATCTGTCTTTTCTTGTGGACTTTATAATCCATAAGAGGGATATAATGTCTATTTTGTTTACACTTAGTATCTAGTATCTCACTCAGTGCCTGATGTCAGTTAGGTGCACAATAAATATTTGTTAAATAAAGAATGGAATAATGGAGATGAGGAAAGAAGAAAGGGAAAGCCTTTGTAAGAAAGGTATATAAACATTTCAGGGTGTAGAAGATACTGTCATTGTCCTGCACATACTTCACACAGCCTGTACCATGTAAGTGTATATTTTTCCTATTTTGAAATGTTAGAACATGTATTTCTTTCTTTCTTTTCTTTTTTTTTTTTTTTTTTGCAGTGCTGGGGATTGAACTCAGGGCCTTGTGTTTGTGAAGCAAACACTCTACCAGCTGAGCTATATCCCCAGCCCATCTTTGTGTGAGGCCTTTTACTAGGTCAACAGCCCACTCTGTTCAAGAATATGACAGCCCCAAATGATTGAGCATTGTCTGCCCCTGGAAGGACTGTTTTCTACAGTGTTCCCTGAATTCTTCAGTAATACTAGTCTGTTTAATAATAAGCACTTTGTTAGCCTCCTCCTTTTCTCAGTCTCAATTCCTAACTTCCCTACCAGAGTTTCCTGGGAGTATCTCATGTGGTAGGCTGAATAATGGCCCCCCAAAATAGCTAGATCCTAACCTGTTGCTCCTGTAAATGTTACCATATATGGCAAAAGAATTCAGAGGTATGATTAAAGTTGTTGAGATGGCAGAAATTTTCTAAAATCTGATAGAACCTAAATGCAATCACACATGTCCACATAAGAGGTAGCTTGGACACTTCCATAAGAGGAAGATGTTAATACTTCTGGCTGTGAATATGAAGAAAGGGACCACCAGACAACGAATGTAGCTCTGAGCTAGAGCAGTCAAGGGAACATTCTCCTCTAGAGTCTCCAGAGGAAGACTGGCACTGCCAACACCTTGTTTTCAGCTTACTGAAAAAATTTTGGACATCTGACCTCCAGATCTATGAGAGCCTAAATGTGTGTTGTCCTAAGGGACTATGTTTGTGGTGATTCATTATAGCATCCATAGGAGTCTAGTATATCTTTTGGTACCTGGATGTAAGTTACTGCTCTAAGAAACATCTAAAACTACAAAAGTACCTTTGGAATTGGATTATGGCTGAGCACAATAAAGACAGTCAATATTGTCTTGGAGAATTCCTAAGCCATCATACCCAGACAATTGATAGAAATGGGAATTTCAGAGATGTTGCTGGTAAAGGAATAGAAGGAAATCAGGAACATAATACTGGAAACAAGCAGGGACCGGGATCCTGTCAGTGTTCTGCCCATGCTAGTCGGCAGAAATCTTAACTGAATTGTATCCAACAGTTACGTGAAAAGTAGGACTTGAAAGTGGTGAATGTGGATATTTAACTGAGTCGATTTCCAAACAAAGTGTCAAACTGTTGAAGACGTGACCTGTTCCCCCCATCACGGCTTATAGTAAAATGTTAGAAGGACATAAAAATGAGGGACAAACTGTTAAGCAGAAAGGAACCAGCATTTGATCATATGACAACCTCTCAGCCTATTCACATTATAAAATAAGTCAAAATTAGAGGATTCACTGTCAGGAAAGCATCCTCTGGAGATGAAATCAAAGGTGTGACTAGACATCCTTTTGCTAGTGCCCTTGAGGAAATCAAAAGATCAAAGTATTCAGTTGGGTATGGTGATACACACCTGTAATCTCAGCCATTTGGGAAGCTGGGGCAGGAGGATTGCAAGTTCAAGGCCAGCCTCAGCAACTTAGTGAGGCCCTAAGCAACTTAACAAGACTCTCCCTGCCTCAAAGTAAAAAGGACTAGGGGTTTGGTTAAGCACTCCTGGGTTTAATACCCACTATCAATAAATAAATAAGAAAAAATTTAAGAAGATTGAAGTATTCAGTCACACAGAGGATGATTTGAAGATGTGGGGTGTGCTTCTCAGCAGAAGCAAGGAATAGAGATGGAATTTTCCATGAAGGATCTATGAAGGAACCTCCTGTCTAATGGCATGAATTCCCATGATTTACTTGGAAGACCTGTAAGTTTTTCAGAATGTTTTATCAACAGAAACAATGCCAGCTTAGATTGAAAGGAACAGATGGAGAATGCAATGAATGAAGGCTCTGAGGCTCCCAAAATTTAGCAAAGAGAAAGGCTGATATGAGTACACAGATGCAACCAGGCACAATGGCGCACACCTGTAATCCTAGCAACTTGGGAGGTTGAGGCAGGAGGATCTAGAGTTCAAAGCCAGCCTCAGCAAAAGCGAGGCACTAAGCAACTCAGTGAGACCCTGTCTCTAAATAAAATACAAAATAGGGCTGGGTTGTGGCTCAGTGGTCAAGGGCCTCTGAGCTCAATCTCCGGTACTCCCCTGCTCCCCTGCTCCCCACAAAAGACAACACAGGTGCAAAACTGTGTGGCCATCCACTCAAGGGAAAGATGACTTTGGAGGCAGATCTTCGTACCCAGAGACCAGAGCTATAGCCCCAAGTAAAGTTATAGGGTCCATGGAATCAGAGCGAAGTCATGTGTCACAGAAGATTATTGCCAGGCCTTGAAACCTAATGGAGTTTTTTACACAGTTGAGTTTTGAAATTGCTTGGATTGGAGACTCCTTTCTTCCTTCCACTTTATCCCTTTTAGAATGGGAAAATTAATGGCTACAAATGAACCAAAGCATAAGAAAAAAAAAAAAAAGCAGCGGGACATGATGTCACACACCTATAATCCCAGTGACTTGGGAGGCTGAGACAAGAGGATCATAAGTTTGAGGTCAGCCTGAGGAACTTAGCCAGGCTCTAAGCAACCTAGCGAGATCCTGCCTCAAAATAAAAAATAAAAAGGACTAGGAATGTGGCTCAGTGGATAAGCAACCCTGGGTTCAATCCCTGGTACAAAAAATAAAATAAAATAAAAATTAATTTAAAAAGCAGAAACACAGATTAATGGAGAAGAAAATTAAAATGGAAAATAAAAAAAGAAGCAACATTTCTTGGCTCCTTGGTGTTACCTAGGAGATTTAAGAAAGACATATCTGGACTGAAACTGAGAACAAGGTACACTTTATCAGCAATGTTTACCTGGCTCTGACATGGGAATACTTCCAACATGGTTTTTTTTTTTTCAAACAGGATAAAAATCATGAAACTCATAGAGATATGGAATGAGCATGTATTAAAAGAGAAAGATGCTATAATCGGTTTGAAAGAGAATCCAAACAATAGATGTAAGAATATTTATCAAGCATGTTTATAAATGTGTAGATCAGGCAACTAAGAAAAGGTTGTAAAGGCGCTCAAAGAGCGCAAAAAGGCTAGAATCAGATAACCTGGAATGGTATCCTAAAAGCAGGGCCAAGTTTTCCATTGAAGCACACATTTATTTCCATGGTGTTAAAAATTCTCTCAAAATCACTAGGGTGACCAGTTTCCTGTGACTGACATTTCTAGGCTGAGGCCTTGTAAGAGCCTAGTGGGCAGCCATGACATTTCAAAGCCAAGGATGTCACAAAGACTGTGCCTAACCAATCAGAGGCAGGGATTGGGGATATAATGGGCAGGAGTGAGTGCTGGTGTCTTCAGGGACCAGTCCAGCTGGTGAATCAAGCAGAGCTGACCAAAGCCAAACCCAGAAATCATCATGGAAGGGAAAGAGAGCTCCTATAGACAGAGCCGTCGCACTGAAGACCTTGCTTCTAGACCTGAGATTCAGTTACCTGTGAGCTACGTGTACCACATTCTACAAGAAGAGCAATACTCTCCATTCATAGGTTCCTCCACAACACATTTCCTCCTTACTGTGCTTGATTGCCTTAATGACTACGTCCTGGAGCTGGTAGGCTCCAGAGCCAGCAACAGCAGGATGCGTGCCAACCCTCAACATGGGAAGAAAGAAGGAGACCAAAACTCTGATCCCCTTGGTGTCTTCAAGAATGTGTCCTCTGTGCTTGAGATACCTGGACCCAAGAGGAAAAATGGCTGAAAAATGCATTACAGAGTCCAGCCTCAGAACCTCGGCTGGAATCACGTCTCACAAAAGAGGAAGCCCCGATTTTGTCATCAACAAATGTTATTAAAAAGAATGTAAATTCATTTCAATGGTTCTGACTCAGTTTCTGTTGTTCCGAGTTGAAGGTAATTGTGAGATACCCAGAAGGGTAATCCCAAAGAGGGCTGGAGGGGTGGAAACTGGGGTCAGTGTGGGGCATTCGAATCAGTGATTTCTGGGGGGCAGTTTCCAATAGGGACAGTGTGGTCCCTGGTGGGAGGAGCTGGCTGAGGTAGGAGGCAGAGAAACCATCTTTGTGGGCTCTGATCAAGGAAGACCTTGGGAGGCCAGGAGATAGGCTGGGGCCTTCCCAGGCATGTTGGGTTCCCAGCATGAAGCTGGTAAGTGGGGAGGAGCTGAAGACCATGAGTGAGGTGGGGAAGGTTTTATTTGTAGTAGGGAAGGTCTGAAGTCAGAGGTGACAGCAGTGGGTGTGGGGGAGATGGTGGCACACCATTGGCATGAACTTAATGGGACAGGGGTGCTCACACAAAGATGGAGGACATAAGGAAATGTATGAAATAGGAAGGATGGGCATGCTAATTTCATTTATTATTTATGTATGCTCTGCCTCATTTTAAAAAGTGACTTATGGTGTGGATTATTTGCTAGTGTAGTGAATATAATTTTCTCTCCCCTTTTATAGACACTGGCAATGATATCTGAAACATATGAGCTCACTTAAGACAGACAATGCAAGCAGTTCTTAAGGGTTATTAATTATTAATGGACAGGCTTACTAATAAATACATGCCACTTAAAATATAATTATCCTAGATTGGACTAAAGTCATAATCACTGGACTAATATTTGATAGAATAACAAAGAAATATCAGTGGCCCGGTGGCACATGCTTGTAATCCCAGCGGCTTGGGAGGATGAGGCAGGAGGATGGCAAGTTCAAGACCAGTCTGGGCAATTTAGCGGGGTCCTAAGAAACTTAGCTAGACCCTGGGAGAATATATATTGTTTAAATCTAGTGCATTTAAAGTTATTATAGTTCAATTTTTTTATTTCAATTAATTTTAGAAGTATTTAATTTATGTAACATTATAGATCTCTATATACATATCAGAGAGCTCCATGAATTTGAGAAACTTAATAATCTGTCAATACCATCCCATCCAGAGGTAGGAAAATTTTACATACATAATCAGAGGTAAAATATTTCTGAATGGCAGAGACACATAGGCACAGAGAAATACAGCTTATATCTTCAGCCCTGCAATTCAATCATGGGTCAAATGGAAAAAGAAATAGTGAGCTTTCCTGGTCCAGATGTCAAAAAAACTGTTCTCCCAGAGGGTATGAATTTATTAATTGATTTGAACTTAAAATAGACAAAGAGACAAACAACAAGACTGACAAACCAGATACTCTGTTCTCTCTCACCCAGCAGAGACTAGATTTCTATAAATCATTTACAGAGATCTCCAGATGGTCAGATCCTGAAACCAGATTTCCAACCATTTTGTCAATGATGAGAATAACTTATTAGCCATAAGGGAACAAAAACAAGATATATAAAATGAGTAGGGAGGAAAATGGAATGAAAAATTCAACATTGAAATTATACCTAGAAAAACCAGAATTGACAGTTCTGTGGTGCTTTGGATACACCTAGAACAGGCTCAACATACTCTTGAGCTTTACTGAGCCTCAGGATATACCTTTGTTACTAAGTTTCTAGGTGAATCCACTGGGAATATCAGTATGGCCTCCAAAACAATTAAAAGGCATTTTCAAACAGAGTAAAATCATGATATTCATGCAGATATGAAACGGAAACATTTTGAAAGACTCTTAACTCATGAGGGAATTGACAGATATTAAAAGAAGTTCAAAAAAGAATCCAAAGAACAGACATTGAAATATTTATCACGAATATTTTAAAGTAACTATATAAATGGAGGCAAAATTGTTTTTATTACATGAGAGGACTGATGGACCTCTCCCAGACAAGGCATTCAGCATGTCTATCAAGGACCCAGAGTTCAAATGGAATGGGAAAGAGCCGGAAGACAAAGTAAGGCTAGAATAATCAGAGAACCTAGTATAGTGTGCTATAGATAGGGCAGTGTTTTCATTGAAATATGAATTTGTGCTAAAATGCTAGGTTCCTAT
>JAJEJO010000137.1:114771-128740 GCA_020662805.1 Glaucomys volans
TTTTTTTTTTTTTTTTTTTTGGTACTGGGGATTGAACCCAGGGGCAGGCACTCCACCGCTGAGCCATATCCCCAGCCCTATTTTGTATTTTATTTAGAGACAGGGTCTCACTGAGTTGCTTAGGCCTCACTGAGTTGCTTAGGCCTCACTGAGTTGCTTAGGCCTCGCTAAGTTGCTGAGGCTGGCTTTGAACTTGCGATCCTCCTGCCTCAGCCTCCCAAGCCGCTGGGATCACAGGCGTGCACCACCACACCTGGCGATTGCGTTATACTTAGTACTGATAAATTAGATGACATTATTTTAATTAAAAAATCTGTATTAGGGTTCTCCAGAGAAACAGAACCTACAGGATAATTTATACATTTTTGGTTATATATATATATGGAGAGAGAGAGAGAGAGAGAGAGCGCACTTTATTATTGAAATTGTCTCACTTAGTTGTGGAGGTCAAGAAGTTCTACAATCTGCAAGCTTGAAATCCTGGAAATCTGAAGGTGTAATTCAGTCTGAGTCTATAGGCCCCCAAACCAAGAACGCTGATGTGTGAGAGCAAGAGAAGATCAATGTCCCAGCTTAGAGAGAGTGAATTCTCCCTCTACCACCTTCTTGTTCTATTTGGGCCCTCCATGAATTGGATGATGTGTACTCACATTGGTGGGGGTGATCTTTACTCAGTTTCCTGATTCAAAGGCTAATCTCCCCGAGGAGCACCCAGAGACACCCAGGAATAATGTTTACCAGCTGTCAGGGAATCCCTTAGCCCATGCAAGTTGACAATGTTAACCATCAAAAACCACAAAATATTAAGCTAGTCTTGTTTGCCAAAGACTTGCATAAGTGTGTGACTTTAAATTATTTAAATGGTTATAATTTATAATTGACAATTAGCCTTGCAATCAGAATAGAGCTCCTTTAATTCAGCAATTTTTATGAACTGATATATTAATGTCATCCAGAGGTAGGAAAACATTATATACTCACAAACATACAGGCAGAGAAGAATAGAGCTTGTAACTCTAGTTCTACAATTTTAGGCATAATCAAAAATAAACACAGAAACAGAAAATACTGGTTTAGATAGCAAAAAAAAAAAAAATCTTTTCCCAAATGATACAAAATTCTTAATTGATTTGAGCTCAAAAATAAACAAACAAAAAGTCTGACAAACCATATTTTCTGTTGTTTTTCATCCAACAGAGATTAGGTCTCTATAAGCCATAAATTCATTTAGCAAGATCTCGAAATCATCAGACCCTCAAATGAAATTCTCATCCATCCTGCCAATGTTGGAGAATAATTTGTGGGCTATAAATGGGTTCAGAATAAAACAAACACTAAGTTTGTTAAAACTAGGAAATTAAAAATTAAAATCAAAACTAGGAAAACAGAGTCAATGATAGTCTTTAGGTGATCTGGATTCCTCTGAAAGAGCTAGGCTTAAACCATGCAAAAAGTGTATTTGTCATTGAAATTTGCCTGACTGTGGTAGGTGACTATGTAGGGCATTTTAGTTTGACATCTGAAATGATTAAAAGACAATTTTTAGAACAGGGTTAAATCATGAGAGTCATTATAGATATGAAATGAGCACATGTTAAAAGATTTTGTTTAACTCATGAGGCAACTAAAAGATGTTATATCGACTTTAAAGGAGAATCCACAAGAATATTAATCAGTAATATTGAACTACACCCAGAGGTCCCAACGAAGGCCCTAGGGTGGAGCCTCTGTCCCAAAGGTTGAATGATAGGCCCAGAAGGCAGAGCTTTAAGCCATAGAGGATGATTTTCAGGCCTTGGAACTTAATAGAATTTGTTAGTTGGATTTCAGAATTGCCTGGGGCCACTGACTCTACTTTTTTCCTTTTTTCCCTTATAGAATCAGACTTTTGATAACTTTTATCATATACCTGCCCCACTATTCTATTTGAAAGTATACAACTTGTTTTCTATTTTAACAGATCCACAGATGGAAAATAATTTTGTCCCAGGTTGTATTACACCTATAGTCTCACTCATACCTAATTAAATGATGACATTTTGGACTTCAGATTAACACTAAATTTGGTTGAGACTTTTGGGATTGAGAGGAAGGGGTGGATGTATTTTGCATATGCAATGAATTGCTGGGAGCCAGAATGGACTTTGTTAGGCTGAATAATGACCCCCAAAGGCATTTATTTTCTAACCCCTAACCCTGCTAATGTTACCTTATGTGGCAAAAGAAACACTGTAGATAGGATGAAGTTAAGGCTTTTGAGATGGGGAGATTCTCCTGGTTTAAACGCCTGAGCCATAAATGCAACCACAGATGCTTTGTAATTGGCTTTAAAGATGGAGAAAGTGCCACAAAACACGAAATACAAGGACTGTCACTCAAGGAGCTGGAAAGACAAGCAAATAAGATTCTCCCCTGGAGCCTCTGAAGAGTGTGGCCCTATTAATAACCAGACTTCAACCCAGTGAAATGATTTCCAACTTCTGACCTCCAGAACCACAAGACAGTAAATGTGTATTGTTTTAAACCACCGATTCTGTGAAAATCTCGTATAGAAGCAATTAGAAACGACGACACCTCCCAAATAAACTTGCACCCAAATCATTGCCTCAGCATGTTTGTAAGGGAACTCAAAAAAAGATACTTGCTAAGGATGCAAATTAATTTTTCTCATTTCTCCTGGTTTCCCATCACTTTCCTGTCACATGAAGCAAGTGGTTATATTCTAAGAGGGGTTAAAATTGTGAAAAACTATATAAGGCTTAGCTGGAAGAATGATTTTTTTTTTGGTGACACTTCAGTCAATAATGAATCCCTCTGAGAGACTTTTGCTGTGACTATGATGGAGTAACTGGTATTGGATGAGCTCCTGTGTATAAACAACTAAAATACTTGGGGAAAATATATGAACTGACTGTTTTCAGGCATTGTACAACAGGAAGGACCATGCAATGATTCTAGAGAGAAAAGAAACATACAAGGCAGCTCAGCCATCACTCCAGAGCTCTGCCTGAGAGAACTTTAAAATGAATTCAAGGAAGTGAACTGGATTCCAGGCAGAACACAGTGGTCCTACTGAACTGAGGAGGCAAACACCGGAGTTCAATAGACCTGAAAAAGCTGGGATTTGCAAGACAGGGCATTAGAAAGGAGGTTGCTATACAGAGAAAGATCTTCACAAATCCCTCCATGGTGCATGCCTATAATCCCAGTGGCTCAGGACGCTAAGGCAGGAGGATCCCGAGTTCAAAGCCAGCCTCAGCAACTTAGCAAGACTGTCTCTCGAAATAAAATATTTCAAAAAGGGCTGGAAATGTGGCTCAGCCGTTAAGCGCCCCTGAGTTCAATCCCCAGTAACAAAAAGTGAAAAAAAGATCTTCACAAATCCACTTGGAGGTTTTTCGGTTTTGCCTGAGGACTGAGGGCCACCTGTGTCCGCTACAGGTTTGAAAGAGGAATAAAGATATTACTAGTTAGCCAGTGTCGGGGGTTGTTGGAGCTTCAGGGTAGCAAGAATGAAAGACCTTGAAAATACCTTGTTAATATCCTGGACATCCAGTCAAGACTTTCCAGAAGCCTTAGAAGTGAAGACTATGCCACTTCTTCAGGATCCCCTACTATTGCTAAAAATAGACATGAGCGTGGTACTATAAAGGAATAATCATCTTAGGGAAATAATTTTCTAAAAACTTTGCTTTCTTCAACTCAAGATGTAGTCCAGCGCATGCCCTAAGAGAGCCTGATTTATTATGTAATGTTGAGTGTAATATGGTGGCAGTGTCTTGGGCTTATCTTCTGGTTGTACCATTTACTAATTGGGGGACTATGAGTAAACTATTGTTTGTTCATTTGCAATATGAGAATAATATTAGTACATATCTAATAAATTTTGGGAGTCATAGGAGATCATATGTAAAGCATTTACAACAGTATATAGCACCATATGGATTAGTAGTTATTTTTACATATATTTTTCTCAGATCCTTTAAGCATAGTTTTCTAGGTGTAGAAAAGTCTATTAAAAGAATGAATGAATCGCAGGGCGCGGTGGCGCACGCCTGTAATCCCAGCGACTCGGGAGGCTAAGGCAGGAGGATCACGAGTTCAAAGCCAGCCTCAGCAACTTAGCGAGGCCCTAAGCAACTCAGTGAGACCCTGTCTCTAAGTAAAATATAAAATAGGGCTGGGGATGTGGCTCAGTGGTCAAGTGCCCATGAGTTCAATCCCCGGTTCAAAAAAAAAAAAAAAAAATGAATGAATGAATCACCTTCAAAGCACCGGTGAGATAAGTACATCATGTCAGAAATAATCTTAAATGTGCTTTAGA
Organism: Glaucomys volans; assembly: GCA_020662805.1. Lineage (NCBI taxonomy): Eukaryota > Metazoa > Chordata > Mammalia > Rodentia > Sciuridae > Glaucomys > Glaucomys volans. Next base: position 119,096 of record JAJEJO010000137.1, read on the forward strand.
AGATGAAATTGATTACCTTTCCCCTCCTGATCCCTGCTCAGCTGCGCAGATACTGCATGCTTCTTGGAAAAGCTGTCCACCACAGATAAACATTACTCTGTGCTACTGGGCGTGTTCAATGTGTAAATAGATTGTGGGAACACGGGAGGCTGGTTTTTCAAGTTTCTAGCACTTCATGAGGGTCAAGTAGCCCAGGATTGTACAGTTTATGTGTCTGAAAGAACAGGGAGCTTTCCGAACATTCTAACCTTCAGTCTGAGGTAAGGCTAATGTGTTTATGGGTCTCCAGTGTGATATCTGCTTTCTTGATTTTCATATTTTGTGTATTTTTTCAAAGAGTTTAGGAGAGGTTTATGGTCAGGAAGGAAATGATTCCTCCCATCATTTGGTATTGGATTTTACAATGAAAAGAGAAAGGGAGAAATATATGCAGAGGGGACATTTTGACCATCAGGTTGCTGTATGTTTGGTGAGTTGTGATGGGAAAGAGAGGCATCTTCTTGTTATTAGCACTTAATTTAATCTACAAAGTGAAATATTGCAATAGATCCCACTGAATGGTGAGTGTTTGCAGGAACAAACATGTATCTTAGTGACATAAAGGTAGAAGTTCACAGCATAAGTACTATGTCATTTTGCTAAAAAACTCTCACACCTCTATATTTAAGATAGACAGTCCTCTTGTTCTGCATTTATTTCATTTATCAGAAACATCAGATGTTGCACTTAGCATTATTGAATCTTTTTTTGCATTCAGTTCCATTTTTAAAATTTTAAAAAATTTTCCATATATTTTATTGGTGCATGATAGTTGTGCATAATGGTTGGATTTGTTGTTACATATTCACACATGCACATGATATCAGTTCCATTTTTGATGTGGACAGATTCAGTATGGATAGATATTCACTTGAGAGTTGCTAAAGTCTGAAAACTCTGGAATAATTCCTACAAGAATGTGATATTTTTAACAGCATGAGACAAGATATTGACTATGAATGTGAATATATGCTGGAAAGGTATATCAGGATTTTAAAATTTCTCTTTAATCTAGATTGTTGTATTCAGCAGTGCTATCTCCCTCATTTAAGTGAAAATATATTTTTGCAACATAATGTATCAAACTAGAGAAAACAGGAGCTATATACTTAAAGCATTCAAAATAGAAAATATTACTTATATGTAATAAAACATTTAAAATAAATACTACTTAAATACTAGACTCCTTCTAAAGCTTTCTTTCTTTCTTTTTTTTTTTTTTTTGGTTTCAGAGATTGAACTCAGGGTTGATTTACCACTGAGCCACATCCCCAGCCCCCACCTCTTTTGTCCAGATAGGGTCTAAATTGCTAAGTTGTGAGAGCCTTGCTATAAATTGCTGAGGCTGGCTTTGAACCTGCAATCCTCCTGCCTCAGCCTCCCAAGTCTCTGGGATTACAGATGTGCACCACAGTGCCCAGCCTTATAAAGCTTTTAAACATGAGAATTAAGTGTTTGGTATTTTCATTTTATGATGAATTATTTATATGCTGTTTAGACAACAGCTTAAACACATGACTGTTAACAATTCATACTCCATGACTTAAGAACCATTCAGTACCATCCAGTTGGAGCCTAGTGAAACCCTTAAATAGGTCTCTACATTCCTTAGTACATATATGCACATGCCCACATGTACATATATATTTACATATGAGCAACTAATATATCAGGAAAGTGGATAAGAGGAAAGGCAAGAAAATGCCTTATTGGTCTTTTCATTGCTGAATCATATTGTTTCTGTATATTTATGAGATAATAAAACTCTCTGCTAGCCTAAATTTGGCTGTGCTGTCTTTTAATTTATTCAGGTTTGATAAAGTTTTCTAATAATAGGTTTAATGAATACAGTTATTGGGTTTCTACCACTTTGTGTCTTAGAGCACATTTAGTATTTTTGTAGAAACTACTTTCGTATAATTCTTGAGAATGTTAAGGAAAGGAAAGGGAAATGCAGCTTTAAAATGTGTGAAATGAGCAGTTTGTTTAAGCTAAGCTTTGTTATACCGTGACATATGTTATGACTGTTTTGCCAGCATATGTAAACTCTTGGGTAATCCTCTTTAATATGTTCTATTTCGGATTTACTTCTAACTATATTTTTGTGCATTCCATATGTTGCTTGGATGTGCTCCCTTAATCTCTTTCTCTCTCGCTGCCCCCTTCTGCACACATTCACACATTTTAGATGATTTCACATACCTCTTTAACTTCTCTCCAACTGGTTCAGTTCCTGGTGATCTCTTTCTGTGGGTCATGTCATCATTTCCTTTGACCCCTGTTTCTCTATATCTTCTGATTATGCTTTCTCCACATCTCCCATCATGCTTTGCCCATGGACTTCTGATTCTACTGAAGACAACACTAAAGCAAGTAGATCTTATTGCTTCTGTCACTTGCCGAGTTGGCAGCTGTAGAGACCATCGTAAGTTCTGGAAGATCATTTGCAAGTAGTGCAAAGCTTTTAGAGAAACAAAATGTGATAAATATAGTGTACTAGGATAAGAAATTCACTTGATTTGTTTTCTCTTGCTTTTCAGAAAAAAAAAAACCCCACACATATATATACACACATATATTTTTTTTTCCCTAAGCTATGACTAAAACTGTCTCAATTTCTCTTTAAAAATTTTTCTTTCTTGGAAATTCCCCCATGACATGAAATCTGTCTTGATCACTTTACTGAGACTATACTTCTAAGTATCCCCTATATGTAGTGCTGTTAGGAAATTCAATTACTTTTAATTATTCATTCATTTGTTCATTCAATAAATCCTTATTTAGTGACAACTATGCATCAGACACTGCTAGGCCCTGGAGTTATAGTAGGGAGCACTTAGCTCTCCCTTTGTGAACCTCTAGTCTAGTTAGGAAAGGTGTTAATTTATCTACTAATTCATAGCAATTGTGACAAATGCTGAGGAATACTTTTCCAAATCCGTATTCCATTCATCTCCTTTGCTTTATGTGACACTTACGATCAGTTGCAATGTCTTGAATTTTCTCTTTCCTTTTTGTCCATTACTCTATATTATTCATTCAACTACTTTTCTACTATTTCCCCTCTTGTCTCCTTTTCCTCTTCTCTTACCTACCTTTGGGTTTCTCCTATAGGTTTAACATTTAGCTCGTAACCTGTTACTTTTTTCCTTTGCCTGTGACTTCTCATCAACCTTTAATTTTAAATAATATCACCTTTAGGTGGATACCCATCTCCAGATCTTATCTTTTTTTTTTCTTTTTTGGACCAGGGATTGAACCCAGGGGCGCTTAACCACTGAGCCACATCCCCAGCCCTTTTCATATTTTGTTTTGAAACAGGGTCTCCCAGAGTTGCTTAGGACCTCGCTAAGTTGCTGAGACTGGTTTTAAACTCACAATCCTCCTGCCTCAGCAGAAGGGATTACAGGTGTGCACCGCTGTGCCCAGCTCAGATCTTATCTTTGCATCTGTTTTGTGTTTTCCCACCTACATGTCCAACTGTCGCCTGATCCATGTCTTACAGCCAACTCCCTGCCTATTGAACCACTTCCCCTTTCATCTATGTTTCTGCTAATGGCCTTGATGATCTTCTGGTTTCCCACATTTGAAACTTTAAAGCCCATTTTGCTTCTAACTTTTCCTTTGTTCTCAATTCCCAAACTATTACCAAGTCCTTTCATTCCTCCCATCACAGTATACCTAACAGGCATCCTTGTCCATCTCCTTTTTCTGTTAATTTCTCTTTTATTCTATTCTTTATTTTTCATCCTTTCCTCCCTTGGTTCCAAAGCTACTGAGAATTCAAGCTCTTGCTCAGACCCTATTTCTATCAATTTCACACCTCATGGATATCTTTTTTCCTAAACCCTGCAAACAAAATCATGGCAGCTGGGGAAAAAGTCGAAGATCAAGTTCAAGTTCTGATTCTACCATTCACTGCCTCCTGGGTACCATTAGCCTCAGTGTCCTCATATACATCCTGTCTCATACAGTGTTCTCAAGGAACAAGTAAGATCATGGAGGTGAAATCATTTTGAACTGTGAAACACTATATAAATATAAAAGCAAGATTTTTTAATTAGAATAATTCAGGAGTAGGTCCCAAGGCCTCAGGTCTTAACTACTAAGTAATATAGTGTAGGGGTTGAAAGCATGAACTTTACAGTGAGGTAACCTGAGTTTGAATACCAGCTCCACTATTTATCAGCTGTATGAAATTGGAAAGAGTTAGTTAGCATCTGTTTCCTCTTCTGTAAAATGGGAGTATTAGTAGTTTCTACTCATAGGACTGTTGTAGGATTAAAGGGGTCAATATGTAAAATACATGGGTTAATATGTAAATTACATTTAACTTATCAACTTATATGCAAATCACCTTGTAATCGATATGTAAGATAATATGTAAATTTGATATGTAAATTATATTTAATATGTAAATCAAATGGGTTAATATGCAAAATACAGATGTTAAGCAGGAGCTGGCACATAAGTGCTCTATAAGAGGTAGTGGGGCCAGTGACACTGGGTGTGGGTACCAGGTTGGAATCAGTTATCAGAGCGGAGCCATGAGGTGACGGTCAGGTACAGTAAGAATGAAAATGAAGAACCACAGGGTGGACACCTCTGTGTCCCTCCTTAACTCAGATCAAAAATGATCTTGTTGGGGACGTGGTGGCACAGGCCTGTAATCTAAGAGACTTGTGAGGCTGAGGCAGGAGGATCACTAGTTTGAAGCCAGTTTATCAATTTAGTGAAGCCCTAAGCAACTTAGCCAGACTTTGTCTCAAAATATAAAACAGAAAGGGCTGGGGATGGATTCAGTGGTTAAGGACCCCCCGAGGTCAATTTCTGGTAGAAAAAAATAAATCTTGTCATTTGGGGTAGAACTGAGAAAAAGCACACTGAGGCAATACGAACCTTCAGAGCAACCATTTGGAGCTTGAGAATGGGCCCATTCAGACACATTTTTTGGTTAAAGGAAAAAAATGTTAAATAGTTTGCTCTTTAAGATCACAAAATGTGTCAGTATGCTATGAAATTAAAATGTCAGTATCTGAATATCCAAATGTTAAGAAAGCAGACACATTCGTTCTATATTCTAGAAGTCCCTTTCTTTAATAAGCATAGGTTTCTAGCATTTCAGAGTCCAAGAGACCTTAGAAATGCCATTCCTTTCAATTAATAGGATCATTGACCAGACTATGTATTTTTACAAAAACATAGTGTTCTCTTGGAGTAGATTTTTTTGTTTTATTTGTCATGTTAAAAAAGTAAAAATAATACTTAGACTCTCCCAGGAAATGTTCTAAGTGCTTTAAATTTTTAAAGTTTTCATCTTTATAAGAATCCCATGAGATAGACGTCATCATCCCTTTGACATAAGAATATATTGAGGATCATAAAGATTATTCATAATTAATGGATAGATGGGTCAAGTGTCAAACCCAGTCAGCCAGAACCAGAGTCCATATTCTCAGCCATTTGGTGCCGTCATCTCAGCACCTGTGTGCTCTAGCATCTGGGTATGAGGACAGGCTCTGGTGTCCTTAGCTGCTACTACCTGTTGTGGCCCAGTTTTTCTTAAAGAGTGGCATTAGATAGTAATTTTTTCATAATAGATAAAACAATAAATAATACTTATGCCAAGTATTCCAATATCCAGAAACGATGTGAAAGAAGAGTCTGCTCTTTCTCATCCATGATTCTATAGTTGAGCATCAAAGTTCTCAAATATGGACACTTTCTAGACAGTTTATTATACTGCCTTGTTCTGTGCTAAATTGATGCTGCTGGCCAGGAAGATATTTTCATGAGTGTATGTTAGTTTCCATTTTTTCTTTGCTAATGTCTCAAAAGTTCAGGTTGTTTATGTTTGTTTCCTATTTTATTTCATTATTTAAAAATTTTTTCAATTCTCTTTTTTAATTGACACAATGACTATACATATTTATGGGGTACCATGTTTCCGATTTTAATTACTTCTTGTTCATTTAAGTGTTGTTTCATCTCAGGTTTTAAAAATTGTTTTTTTCTAAGCATTATCAGGCATAAAAAATTAATAGACTTTTACTTTACTTTCTTCTTCACTGATTAAAAATATTAAAATCAAACTTATCTTCACTGAATCTTTAATAGCCTTATTCATTTCCAAGTAGGCACAGTACCATTTGTAACTCTTGTTAAAGTTTAATTTAGCAGTTTCCAGTCCTCCCAACAGTTGACTTATCCAGGCTAATTTGATTTAATCTTTCTAACAGAATGTCAGGATACACTCTGTTCCTACATAAAGAACATGTCCAATTCATTTAAGGGTTGGTGGTTCATGTAAATAGACTTCAGTAGCATTTTCATTTTGGTATTGGGCAGTCAGAAATATTTCTAAGAGTATCAGGGCTTGTGGGAAAACTAAAAACATGAGTAAAAAAAATACCTCCAAGATATGTATCAACCTAAAGCAAGTAAAATCCTCAAGACCAAACAATACAGTTTTTTTTTTCTCTTTTTGGTAGGGGAAATTAAATCCAGAGGCACTCTACTACTGAGCTTGTGTTTGTTTGTTTGTTTATTATTCTCAGATAGGGTCTCACTAAGTTGCTGAGGCTGACCTTGAACTTGTGATCTTCCTTCCTCGACCTCTCAAGTTGCTGGGATTTCATGTGTACACCACTACACCTAGCTCAAGATCAAACAGTATAATTTTAAGAATCATTTAACACTGACGATGTTTTCTAATAATAGAAGTAATAGACTTAACCAGAAAATATTATTGAGATGGAGTGGGAGGTGTGTGGGAGGAGAGAGAGAGAAATCAAACTTGGAATGTAGCCATCCAATAATGATGTTCTAGGATTTAAAAATAGACTTTAAATCTAAACATACTTTTATCTGGATTATAAAAATGAAAGTCCAGCAGTAGCCCACTTGGTAAACACAGGAAAGATCACATGAAACACATTTGTTTAATTCAAATAGCAGAGTATCATCAAATCCATTAAAATATCCTCCCAATAGCCAGGTACAAATGGCAATAATTTTCAATCCCCTTGTGTGAAGTTACAATAAAATTACTGTATGATTAAAATTTTGGAGTTAATTTTGTTAAATCAAGTGATATATCAAGTTTTCAAATGAAGCAGTAAACGCCTAGTGTAAAATAGCTATTTCTCCAACTTTCAATAGATAATGGTATATCCAAAAATGTTGTGACACAAACAAATGTATGATTTTTATGTTGCATGTTTGGACTGGAACCAGATGTCTACTAAAAACCCAATTTGTGATGAAGAATCATTTCCCTCTCATTGAGAAAGTAGGACAGGAGAAATTCTATTGATCTTAACTATAAAGAAATCCTGTCAATAACATATAAAAAAGATCAGGATGTTCTGTTTTTGCTAGCTATGTTTAAGAATGAAGAATTTGACTTGCCTCAAATCATTCACAGATGTTGTATAATTACTTTTGTTGGCTAGTACAGAGTTTGAGCTCTGAACACGGGAAGGTTGTTTCTAAATCAGTAATACACAACAAAACAGTTATTGATTTTCTTTCAAGTGAATTCCTGTCTGACTCTCATTGTTCATGTAATAGTCATATGTTTGGCCTTAGGCACAATAGGATATGACTAAATATTAGCTTCAATTCAACCTAGACAGTAGTCTTCTGAACAAGGAGTAAACCCAAGAGAAATCTTCGATTTTATTGGGAAAAAAATATTGAGCCTGGGTCAGCAAACACTGCTCACACTTTCTGAACATTTACAGTAATGTAAGGAGCATTCAGGGGTCTTCCAGGTAGCCAAGACATGTCTCCAAGATCCCATAGCTCACAATTTTCAGAGCCTAGATTTGAACCAGGTATCAGGATCACCTTGGCTAAGTTAAGTAACTTCTAATGGTATCTTGCTGGAATGTTTTTTCCTGCTGCCCCAATTGTTACCTTTCTTTCTGGTTCTCTCTCAGGTTTATACAATCTGTGTTGGTAGCTATGAAATTGACGCTGGTCTGGCCTGGTCCCTATCCTCATACTGGTTGGCTTCCCCCAATAACGTTTTGTTAAGGAGATGCTTCTCAGGGTCCCTCGTCATTACTCCAGGCTTCTGTATCTACTGCCCCACTCAGTATCCCCATTCCCCAACCACCACTGACTCCTCTCCCAGTTTAGCTCCCCAGTGGGTCCTTATTCACAGGAGCCGAAGAGATCAGACCCTCGCCAATCTCATTCCCCTGTACCTTCTCCATACTTTGGAGCTTTTCTTTCATCAGTCAGGGGAATCAGCTGCTGCCACAATTTCATATTCCCCATGTTCTCCACATTGTCTTAGAATATTTTTTTTGATGGTGTTGGGAAGTTGAACCCAGGAGGGTCTTGCACTATGTGTTATGTTGTAGACTATGTTACATATTATATTGTTTGTGCGCATATATGGAGGCACGCATATTGAATTCTACAGGACAGTATACTGATCAAGAGTAGTTACTAGAGACAAATTATTTGAGTTCGAATTCTAGCTTCACTACTTACAAGCTTGTGGCAAAGGGATTTAATCTCCATCTGCTTCGGTTTCCCTATTCGTAATATGGGAATAACGAAATGAACTCAAAAGGCTGATATGAAAATGGAACTAGTTAATTTATACAAATCAAGACTTTAGAACAGGACCTGACACTTTTCTATAAATGCTAGGAGTAATTATTTTCTTTATTGTCATGAGTCACAGAGAAAAAGAGTTGAGGCAAATATAATGAAGCAGGAAATATACAATCCAACATAAAAATACAAAGCAGCACGGATGCTAAGACATGTGATTAGTTTTGACTTGGATAATGTAAAGTATGTAACAATTTGGTTTTGGCTTTGCTTTTGATGTCTGAGGAATATCATCACTTTGCATGAAAAAAGGCTTGTGACAGGGAATTTTGGATTAGAAGTTCCTTTTGGTCCTTTTAGAAAGTACGTGAGGTGATTGTTATCATTTCCACTTTACATAAGAATAAACAGATTTAGAGAGATGAATTAGCTTAGTTTCTATAGCACGGTAAGTGGCAAAGCTGTGATTTGAACTCAGAGCTTGACTCCGCAAACCTGGAGTCTCTACAAGTGTCCATTGGAACCCAATTGGAAGTTTTTTAAAAAAACAGTGCGTGGCCTCCAAATTGGAATTCTGATTTTTTAAAAGAGTTTTAATTAGATTTAATGTACATACCATACAATACACCCATGTAAAGTGTGCGATTCGGTGTTTTTTGTACTGTGTTCACAATGTATTTATCACTGCAATCTAATTTTAGAACACTTTCATCTTAAGGGGGGGGCCTGGTAACAGGGTCCCTGAGGTGTTAGTTTCAAGGCCACAGATTCTGTAGAAGTCTTGACTAGACTTCTAAGGTTTGTGAACCTTTTCTAGGACTCACAGATTTCCTGATCTTCTCTAAAGAGACAGAAATGTAGCCCAGAAAGTATTAAGAAACTCTAGACCAGTGTGGTCTCAATCTTTTGAGGTGCACAAAAATCACTGGGGGCCCTACTATCATTTACTATCATTGTATCGATGATAAGAATGCTAACTTTGGAGCCAATTATGTCAATTTTTTTTTTTTTTTTTTTTTTTTTTTGGGTGTGAGG
>JAJEJO010000138.1:17943-42231 GCA_020662805.1 Glaucomys volans
CCCGGCTTAAATATTCTATTTTTAAAGCTCCATTTCAAGTACACAGTACTGAGAAATTTTCTGATATACCCTTTCTTTTGACTCAAATATCAACCTCTATTATTTTTAAGTGTGTTACTCAAAACAGATGCTTTTTAAAACTTAAATCACTGTGCAAAGCTCTTAGAATTTTTTATTAAGGCATCTTTTTTGATGATCAGGAGAGTTAATGACCTACCAAAGCTATCAATGCCCAAAGGCAGCTGAATGACATACAAACCGTGTCATCTTTCCAAGTAGTTTAGCCCATTTCAGCAACGTTACTGACCACAGAAAAGAATCCACAAGTGAAATGTTTAAACAAAGAGAGCTGTTTGGGTAAGGAATTGAAGAATAAAATAAAAACTAATTTTTCTCTCCTAATCTGACTAGTATTCACTGTGCACATTTAACTTAAAAAATGAGGATCAACTACTCATTTTGTTTTTCATTTATTTGAAATATGTAGTGGGTAAAGGATTGTCCAACTGGGTCTATGAACTAGCTGAAAAGAAGAATCAAAAGATGCTACATACTTACATGAATTCATTCAGCCCAGATTCTAGTCCTCAGTGCAAAGGCTCAGAAATTTGATTTGGTTGGCACACAATGAACAGGTGAGACATGGACTCAAACTAAACCAAACACAGAGAGCCCTGTAGGCAGGACCAGAACATTCATTCCTGGAAGGAGAACTCTATGGAAAACCAACTTAAAATGAAAAGCTTCTGGAAGGAAATGAATTTTGAGCAAGAGGAATTAGTTGCATGATTTGAGTGGTTAATGGTATGAAAATTTGTCAGACAGTGGTTCATTTTATCACCCAACATAGAACATGTGTTACAGGGTACAAAATGTTGTTTCCCTTTAGAGACCTGGATATTTTTTTCCTGATTGCAGTCCGAATAGGCACCATCAGCACCTAGCTCCTCAGATCTTCTTTAATTATGTCCAGGCTCACTGTCTCTTCTCCTCCATCCGGTGGTTCTTTTAAAACACTGCATTATCATCAGATTCCTTCTTACTAAATTACAATAGCAGTCCAGCTCTGCCTTCTGGAGAAAACATCCTGATTATCTTGATAAAGTTTTGGCTACTTCTGATCTTGGCCACCTATTTACATACCCATTGGCCTGTTAATGCAGGTACATTCAGAGCTTAATTAATTAAACTCTCAGAGAACAATTTTATTTCTTATGTTCTTCCCATCTTCTGTGTCATTTGAATGTGCTATTCTCACAGAGCAAATCCTTGGAGTTTTAAAGCAGAGACTAGTTTTCACAGCTGAAAACATGGATAACCATTAGCTTCATTCAAACATTTCTTATAGCTTCCTACTCCTTGAATAATTGCTAAATATGATTCTGTAGCATATTCATGTAGGACATTCTAAATCTGATATTTCAGACATAAAATACTTCTTAAGTAAACCTAGCTGTAATGATAACATATTCATTCACAGAGTTTCCAATTATTTTTTTCCATTTCAGCCTAAAACCAAAGAGACACACAAAGGATGGAAAAAATCAATTGTGTTCTTTATGTGAGGAGACAGCAGCTGACAGTGATGCACAGTCCAAACAATTAAATTTTCTGAAGTGCCCCTTTTGCTCTTAACCTTGCTTCTTCCTGTTTGTTTCAACCTTGGGGCCCTCTGATCTCTGCTGCCTCTAAGGCTTTAGATATGGAAGAAAGACTTAGAGTAAACCCAGACAGTCTGCAATGTCCTGGGAAGTTTCCTCAGAGGGGGCTACCTCTTGGGCTGTAGGAAACAGGTCAATTTTTGAGTCATTTCAGCAACATTCTGGTTTGGTGTTTACTGTATACAAAACACACAAAGGAGCTTTGGAAAGTTGGGGAGGCTCTGGACTAGAACTTGTCCTTTCAGTTGTCCTGAGATTTTGGGGTCATCCTGACCTTATGGCTACTGGGAGGCCCATAGCAGTCTTTGAATGGATTTTAGTTATGTCTGGAAGCCTGGCAAGAGCCAAGCAAACCAAGTACAACTTGTATATGGATTATAGTTCATAGACCTGAGGAGAGGCTGAGGGATAGTATCTTGGGATGATGCTCAGTCACAAAATCCAGCAGATCATCCTAAGAGTCATCATCCTTAAGGGACTATATGGAGAGAATCCAGATATCAAACCAATGAAATGTGCTCAAAAGTTAATGATGCGAGACAGGACCTGGCAATCTTCCTAGGCTCACAAGGGGGTAGTTTTAAAACATCGATTTTTTAGTACAGTAGTTCCCCCTTAGAGCATTCCAATACCTCCATAATGGATGCCTGGAACAGAGGATAGTAATGAACCATATATACCCCATGTTTTTTCCTATCTGCCACATAGTACCAGAGTTAATTTGTCCTCTTATGTTTTATGCCTTCTACATTTTATGTTCTATATTTTAAGCCTCCTTTGTATCACTATTTTTGCACTCTGAGGCCATTTTTAAGTAAAATAATGGTTACTTGAACATAAGCACTGCAGTATGGATTAACAATCAAGTGACCAATGGGCAGGTAGCGTATACAGTGTGGATACACTGAACAAAGGGAGGAGTCACATCCTGAGCAGGACAGAATGGTATGGTATAAAATGTCTTCACACTACTCAAAATGGCACACAATTTAAAACTTAGGAATTGTTTGTTTCCAGAATTTTTTTATGTTTTCAGACAAAAGTTGACTTCAGGTAACTGAAACTGCAGATGAGGGGGGACAAATATATATAACATGTGCCTAGAATAATTCATAAACAACTGCATAAATCATGACAAATAAAAGCCTTTCTTATAAGTAAAACATTACCCAGTAAAGTGGAAGGCCCTGTGTTCTCCTATGTGATTATATGGAATTAATCATGATCTTGAATTTCCTCCAAATTTATCTGTATTTATACTACTAATGTATGTAGTCCTAAATTAAATAAAATATTTTTACAAGATATAGCCTTAATATACGCAGTCATTCTGCATGAGTTCTTCTGTGACTGAAGCTTTTTCATTCATTATTTGTGAGATATATTTAGATTGATACATAATATGCACCAGTTCATAAGTGTTTCACCAGTCATGCTTTTTATGCTATGGTCCTAGTTTGGAGGAGGAAGAAAGAAAGAAGGAGAGCTGCTTAACGGCCCTGAGCTGTTGTGGACCATCCAGTGTGTGCATTTAGTATCCCAAAGTGGTGACCCAATTCAACTGCAAGAGTGATGATGGGCTCTGACTGTCAGAGGAAGCTAATTATAATAGAAGAAACTGAATTTGCATAGAGGACCTGAAATCAATTTTGTGGTTTAAAAAAAAACCTTGAAATAAGTATTTAATAGATGCATGTTTACTGATTTTAAAAATGTTGTTTGTGTTAGGTACATTGGTATTTCAAAAATAATGTAGTTTTACAAGTGCTGTGGGGAAAACTGCCTAATTACTTTTTCTCTTTTGTTTCCTCCACCTTTTCAGTGTTTTAATCATTCTGTCCCAGGGGATCTGATTCCTGCTCTGCAGCTTTCTGAAGAACCGAAGTTGAGCATCATTAGTGAAATTCAGTGGCTGCCTGACTAGACATCACAGTGAAGCTCTGGAAACCTTTTTTAGTTAAAACAATAATGACTTTCATGGAACACAATCCCAGTAGAGCCTCTTTTCTGTGTATCCTGGAAGACTATCTAGCCACCATCAGCAGTTCTGCAGAGACTTTATAAAAACTACTTAAACTAAACTTGACCTGAGTGACTCTGGGTTGGCCAGGGGAAACCTCGGCAATTGTACACATCATTTCACCCTCTGGAAGATTCCACCAGTGCTACTCAGAGCTGCTGCTGAAATACCATGTCTAAGAACTCAGAACTGATCAATCTGTCATTTTTATTAGATCATGAGAAGGAAATGATCCTGGGAGTTTTAAAGAGAGATGAATATTTGAAAAAAGTGGAAGACAAGAGAATAAGGTAATGCCCTTTGATCATTTCCTCTTTCTTTGACTGCTTTCTGCTTGTTTGAAGCAATTTAGATCAGAAATAGGGTAAATGCGACCACATTGGAGACAAGTATTTGTCAGGGACTTTATGGGTTCCCACATATTAGAAAACATCTTTGGTATCTCAGCATTTAGTTAAATAGAAAGATAGAATCTATGGAATCATATGGTGTTAATGAGAACACTCATTTATTAACAACATCATAACTAATACCTAAGAAGAGGGATACTCAAGTTCGTTTAACAACTCTGGTGTGTATTAGTTGTGGGACTTTGAGCAAGTTATTTGCTATCGTTTGGATCAGGACTATTTCTCAGAGGCCCATATGTTAATGGTGTGATCCCCAGCTTGGTACTAATGGGGGATGGTGAACCTTTAAGAGATAGGGCCTAGTGAGAGGAAGGACTTAGGTCACTGGGGGTGTGCCCACGAAGGGCATTGTGGGATACCAGCTCTTTCTTTTTTTTGCTTTCTGGTCACCATGAGATAAACAGGCATCCTCTGCCACACGCACCCACTATGATATACTGCCTTGTCAAAGCCCAAAAGCAACAGAATCAAGCCACCATGGATGAAAACCATAAGCCAAAATTAACCTTTCCTCTTTTAAGTTGATCATTTCAGATATTTTGTTATAACAACAGAAAGCTGAATAACACATTACTCAATTTCTTCATGCCTTCGTTTCCTCATCAGTAAAACAAAAATAACACTTCACAGGATTGTTGTAAAGATTAAGAAAGATAATACATGTGCAATGCTTGGTACCTGAGTATTTGATCAACATGTGATATTATTTATTTGTAATGCCTTTCGTAGGTCAGTCTTACTGGGACTTTGCCTTTGCCCACAGCTTGGAGAAGAAAGGGATCTGGATAGTGAAAAGTTCCCATGGTAACCCCCAAATCAGTTGAATTTATTGAAAAAAGATTCTATGTGAATGGAGTTAACTAACACGGGTACAGTTGGGTTTCACATACATTTTAGGCAGGGCTGATACTTAGTTAGTTCCACAGAAATGAACTCGCCTGTGTGTCAGCCAGCATCCATTCTGATCGGTTGCATCATCTGCTCTGAATTGTCACATCATCATTATGATGAGTTGCAATACCCATTGGCATTGGTTGCTGCTATACTGCCCGGGTAGTTAAATATATTTGGTTATTACATCTCACCCCTAAAGAGAGGTTATACATATAAATAAATATAAAGGTGCAGCTTTTGTATCTTCTGTGGTTCCCCAGACTGTAATCTGAATCTTTTTTTTTTTTTTTTTTTTTGTACTGGGGATTGAACCCAGCGGCACTCCCCCACTGAGCCACATCCCCAGCCCTATGTTGTATTTTATTTAGAGACAGGGTCTCACTGAGTTGCTTAGGGCCTCGCTAAGTTGCTGAGGCTGGCTTTGAACTCGCGATCCTCCTGTCTCAGCCTCCCAAGTGCCAGGATTACAGGCGTGTGCCACCACGCCCGGCTCTGAATCTTATATTTATTATTTTATTTTATTTTCTAGTGCTGGGGAAGGAATCCAGAGCCTTGTGCGTGATAAGCATACACTCTGCCTACTGAACTACACCCACAGCTCATGAACCTTATGTTTATTTTACTTGAGGATGAAACTTGTCATAAAATTATCTTCACATGTTACAAAAATATTCACTGTGCCTGAAGCAACTAGGATCCTTAGAATTGGAACTACATCAAAATATTCTTAACTGATGTTTATTTCAGTTAAGAGTCCAGAGGCCTAATTTCTACTTTTCCAAGATATTCAACCAATCTTGTAGAAATCAAAGATTTTGATTAAAATTATTGCCCTTTTTCTATGCCTAGAATTCAAGTGCAGTTAATCATTGTAAAGAATCAGGAATCATATTTTTGGCATTAGTGTAGTCCAGTTACAAAAGTGACTAAATTGTGTAATACACTGCAAAAGTTACATTATTTGGGGGGGTGATGTATTAACTACTGATTGGTGACATTCTCAGGGAAATCAAAAATCGTTCCCTATGAAGAAATGACTTAATACTGGATCCCAGGAAGCTTTGAAATACAACAAATAGGATTTTATTCAGAATATTTTTTACTCTCATTCTCAATAACTTTTTTTCCTTTATTTTATTCATTTATTTATATGCGGTGTTGAGAATTGAACCCAGTGTCTCACCCATGCTAGGCAAGCACTCTACCACTGAGCCACAACTCCAACCCCTCAATAACTTTTTGAAAATAATCTATTATACTCCCTCTTCCCTTTCCCATTCTATTTTTCTCCTTGTCTTCTTATCCACTATAAATGAATAAAGCCAATTGTGTAATATACAACTGAGCTGTCAAGAATAATGTCACTAATTTCCTGGCTTTTTCAAACCTTTTTGAGAGAAACAGAAGAAAGGCTTCTATAGATCCAAGAGATACTTTTATAGAAAATAGGTACTTTGAAGCTATGTCTTTTTCCCTTTTTTAATACTAACACTAGCTAATATTTATTGAGTGTCCTGTGTAACTGCATTAAATGTACTGTCTCATTTTGATCTGAGCTCCCAAGGCAGGAGCTTAGGCTGGGTGACTCAGGCTCAGCTACCCTTAATAGCTTCATGTATTGAGAAGTCATCCCAAAGTGGGTGTCAAGGTGTTTAGGATACATGCTGTTGAATCACACATCCAGAATTCAAATCTTAGATGTACCATGAAATCTTTGGGTCACTTTAGACAAGATGTTTCCATAGATAAATCTATTTCCGCATCTGACAAATTAGAAATAATTATAGTACCTACCTTATAAGGTTGTTTTAGGATTAAATCAGTTGTCTTTAGGGGACTGGCGTTTCCCATAGAATTACAGAGCCACAAGTGACAGGCAAACTCTCTCCTGCCTCCCTTTCTCCCTTACATATTTCCCTGAGAGTACTCCAGAAATCACTTGCACACAAATGTACATATCAGAATTACTTCTGGAAAATCCAGCCCAAGACACTATAAAACTTATATTCGTAAAGATATTGCTATTTAACAAAGTTAGTTTCAAGGGAAATACACATATAACGAGTCTGGGGGTGACATTAAAAGTGAAGAATTTTTGGTTCGTTTCATTTACAAATTAAGATGTTCCCAACAATTAAAAAAATATTTTAGTTGTAGATGGACACAATACCTTTATTTAATTTATTTATACATGGTACTGAGGATTGAACCCAGTGCCTCACATGTGCTAGGCAAGCACTCTACCACTGAGCCACAACCCCAGCCCTGTTCCCAATGATTTTTACCATAGTCATTAGGGTTTATATACTGGCAAAGCAAGAGGTTAGGCACTACACTTAAGCACGTTGGTAAGATAGTTTTACTTTCTGTTGATTTTTATCCTTTATCCTTCTCTGATTCTCCCTCTTTTTATTATAAATTTAAATACAATCTCAATCAACTCAGAGCAGCTTCAATACAACCTAAATCAGTTCAGACCCAATATGACTGCATGACAATGAAATTCTGCAGATACTTTGTGTCACCTGCTTTCTACTGGTCATTTTTGGACTCTGGGAGAAAAGCAGGATGATATAAAAGAAAAGAAGACTCCTCAGGTATTCTGCTACAGAATCCAGTGATGCTGTGAGCTTGAACTGGGGGAAAAACTATACCCTTATGTTTATCAGCTTTAAGTGATATTCAGCATGTCATTCAATTATGATTGTAGGCAATACAACACAGTAGTATTAACTGTATCAAATATCTGGGTACCCAGTGGCCCAGTTAAATTGACACATATACTCAGCGGGGAGATATATATGGCTATAGCCCCTTTCTTACACTTTTTTTGGGGGGGATACTGGAGATGGAACCCAGGGTCACTTAACTACTGAGCCACATTCCCAGCCCCCTTAAAAAATGCTTTCATTATTATTATTATTTGGAGACAGTGTCTCAATAAATCCTTAGGGCCTCGCTAAGTTGCTGAGCTTGGTCTTCAATTTACAATCCTCCTGCATCAGCCTCCAAAGTTACTGGGATTACAGGCATGCACCACCACTCCTGCCTTTCTTACACTTTTGTGAATTTTATAGCCAATACTGGCTTTGTCTTCTTATTTTTATGGTTCTTTCTCTCTCTCTGTCTCTCTCTCTCTCCTTGCATCTCACCACTTGTAGCCATTCCTTATCCTAACTTTGCCAGATCAGACAGGGAACTTAGTCCTTTTTACTTATTATCCTTCAAAACCATTGACACAAAGAACTTAGGTGTTTAACAGGTTTTATTGAGGCAGTGAACTCTGATGCTTCCCATTACAAGAATTGTTTCCATCATGCTATAGAGATATAAATTGATATTTTGTGGCAGTTGAAGATACAGTAATTATGAATGAGATACAAATTGAAGAATAGTTTTGAACTTGGCTTCAAAATGAGAAAAAGATTTCAAATTGTCAAATATAGGTCAACTGTATTTCAGTTCTCTACCATAACTCACAAAGTTGCTTTCAGATTCTGCTAATCAGTTTCAGAATGAAACAGAAGCCAAGTAATTTTTTTTAAAAGAATTATAAAGATGACAAAGAAGAATTTTACCCCACAAGTCAACAAATTGGAGTTTGGGAAGCAGTAGGTTGATTATGTGCTTTGTGTTTATTTGAGTAGGTTTTCCTTTGAAATGAAAAAAAAAAAGATAAAAGTGTAAAAATTGTATCAGATTAATGTAGTAGACCTTATGTCCAAATGTTCTCCACAGTCAACATAGCCACTGAAGGGTGGGACTGGGTACTGGAGGCTCACGAAGATGTTCCCCACCCAGAAGGCACATAGCAAGCCTGACAATTACCTCCAGGCATAAGGGCTATGGGGTGGGGAGAGTCTCCTGTCCACTACCATTGTATTCTAGATTCATCCAAATATACATTGTTTTCCTTCAGATCAAGCAGGAAGGAGTGATAGGAGACAAGTAGACACAGGTTTTAACTGTTCGAGAATAAGAGAATTTTAAATGTTCTCTGTGGAAAATAAATCACTCAGATTTATTGATGGCTCTAATGCATTGAAGAAAGAGGGAAGAAGTGTCTGAAAGAAAATTGAGCCATCAATAGTAATTGCAAATGGGAAAAAATACTGACACTTTGTGAGCACAAAACAAAGATCACTGTTGATTGTATCATATCCTAGATTTTTCTGCCTGAAAGAACTCAGACTAACATAAAATGCACGACTGAGAATATCTATTCCAGAAATTCTCATTAACAAATTCTTAATCCACTTGATCTTCTGCACCTAAAAACAGATAGTTTTCCAGAGTTCTTCAACTTATTAATAACTATTCACTTCAGCTATTGTGTGTGTGTGTGTGTGTGTGTGTGTGTGTGGTGCTGGGGATTGAATCCAGGGCCTTGTGCATGCGAGGCAAGCACTCTACCAACTGAACTACATCCCCAGCCCAATAACCATTCACTTCAGCAGTTCATTTGTGGGCTTTTGTCTCTCTAAGGGGATGCCATTTCCATTTGGCCACCATACATGAAAATATAGCTACCCTTACATTCTCTTGGGTACCTAATCTTGGGCTTGACTCAGTGGCAGACCCTTTTCATTACCTTACAGTATACATTTCTCCTTTTTTCTTCCCTATTCAAACTTGCTTTGCTCAGCTCCAGCAATAGATTTTTAAAATAATTAGCCATACTGAGACTAGGATTCCTCTGGCAACTGTAATTGATCTTCAGGTGGACACAAGACCAAAAATGGGCCAGTAAGAAATACAGCCTAGATTTTGTTAAAGGTTCTTTTCCCCACTGGACCTGTTCAAGAAAGCATGTTATCCCAGTTATTGTGGAGGATGAAGGCCAGTTCATCCATCGATGAAACCAAGCCAAAAGAATGGTCAAGGATTATTGTTAGCATTTTTTTTTGTTATTATTACTAGGGATTGAACCCAGGGGCACTCAACCACTGAGCCACTTCCCCCTTTTTATTTTTTGTTTCCAGACAGGGTCTCACTGAGTTGCTTAGGGCCTTGCTAAGTTGCTGAGGCTGGCTTTGAACTTGCAATCTTCCTGCCTCAGCCTCCCAAGTGCTGGGATTACAGGTGTGCGCCACCCTGTCCAGCTATTGTTAACATTTAGAACCTATCACACTTCTGGAATTCTTATTTAAGCCATATAATATGCTTCCTTATTATTTAGAACAATTTCAATCAGATTCTCTGTTATACGGAGGTAAAAGCATCCTACAGTCCCCAACAGTCAGAATTAACCAACATTTATGCAGTACCTTTTATAAGCCAAGTGCTATTCTCAGGGTGGGGCGGGGTCTGGGGATCAAACCAGGGCTTTGCACATGCTAAGCACATGCTCTACCACTGAGCTACATCCCTAGCCCCAAGGAATATTTTTATCGTTGCAATAATGGAGGTGAGCAGAGACACAATCTTCATGCTTGTTGGATCCATAAAGAAGTCTGTAGTTATGGATCAGGCTTTATTAATGGGGTAGACCAGGGGTCAAAAACTTTCTATGTAAAGGGCCAGAGAGAGAATATCTTAGGCTCTACAGGCCTTGTGTTCTGTGTTACAAGTGCTTTGACATTATAGTATGAAAGTAGCCATCGAAAACATGTCAACAAATTGCTATGGCTGTATGCCAATAAAACTTTATTTACAAAAACAAGGAGAGTGCTGACATTTGGTGTTGATGGCACCTTGGTAGGGTCTAGCCTTGGGAATAGCTGTACACATTAGAAAGTCCTGATAGCTACCGAAGGGAGAAGCAGAACCTCTATAGCCCAACAGATTCTTTTTGGGGGAGAAGGGGTAGTGGGGATTGAATCCAGGGTACTTTGGCACTGAGCTACATCCTCAGCCCTTTTCATTTTTTATTTTGAGACCAAGTCTCACTGAGTTACTGTGGCTGGCCTCAGACTTGTGATTCTCCTGCCTTTTAGCCTCTGGAGTTGCTGGGATTGCAGGTGTGCACCACCATGCCTGGCTAATCCAAGAAATTCAATAGAGTTGGACTAGAATCAGGTACCAGAGATAGAACATGTGCTCCTGTCTGGGAGGTTTGATGATTTCACAAGGTCCCACCATCTCCCAGTCTACAGTAGCTCATGTCTTGAAACAGCTTAAATGTGTTTCATTGTCTGTAGACAGTAAAAAGAATCTGGATGTCTAGAAGATGCCAAGAAATAGAGGAAGGTTCTGCAAAATTGCAAGAGATAGGTTATAAATTCATTTGTACAATGATGTAAGAACTATTAATAGTCCCATTTACAGATGAGGAAGCTGATGTGCAGTTAACTTGTCCAAGGTCACTCCAGATAATAAATGCAAAGACTGCAATTTGTAACCTCAGTCTGGTTTCAGAGCTCAGACTCTACTCTTGGGCCACTTTGAACTTCTGAGAAATGTATTGAAACTTGTCGATGGGGGAGGCCAGAATAAAGAGATGGTAAGCTATCCAATGCCTACCTTACACCAGAGACCATTACTCAGTTCACACATATCCTTCTTTAAGCCCCATATCTTTCCTGAGGTATATGTTATTATAATGTACTATAGCCATGGCAACTGAAATTTGAGGGATTAAAATTTTTGCCCATCTGGAAAACATCACGACTGAGGTCATCTCATTCATATCTCCACCTTTTTCTCTATGCTGTGATGCTTTACACGTATTTAGGCCTTGCTGAATGTCCACCCATGGCCTTTCCAAGAGCAGTCACAGAAATGGAATAAAACAGAAAAACATTTCCTTATCTTGGTATTTACTGACAGTTCCGACCTATCAGCTGTATGGCATTATCCAAAGTTACTATGACTTTTTTCAAACAATAAAAACGGACAAATGTTCTTTAAGTTCTGCTACTCTTTATGGTGATGGAAAACCGAAGTACAAGTGTATTGTTTTGTTCTACACAGCTGGCTCGACAGAAATGGGCCAAAGCAAACCAAAGCTTAGCATCATCAGGAGACCCTATGCTCCAGCCTGGAAATTGCCAGGAAATTGCCTTTTGGTTTTATATTTAATGTAGTTGATTCCTTCAGTTCAGTCCTAGGGGGAGAGAAGGAAGGAGAAACAGAAGGGAAAAGTATATTCAAATTGGCTATTTGGAATCCTGCAGATAAGCTAGATATTTGGTTCAAATGGATTTGATGTGATTTTAGGAATTATACATTCAGCCTAAAAGTCAGGGAGAGCAATAAGTACCAAGCAATAATATCCTGTTAGTACTCTACAAACGTTTGATCTGCAGAACTGTTTGTTTTTCCAAATCTTATCATGCTGCCGCTAAGAACAAAATTAGTTTGACCTTCTCAAAAACCTTAAGACTCACACTCCCCATAAAACACCAGGAGAACTATTGGAGTGGACTTCTAGTTTGGTAAACATTTTGTTTTAATCCTAATAGAATTGCCACAAAGCTTCTTAATAGATTAACAGAAACTCCCAGCATGAGCATACTGGTTCCCTAATAGAACTCAAACTCTTAATGAGTCACAGAGTAAATGAAACAAAAAAAAATCTAGCTTGGCCTTAAACGAATTTAAAACTTCAGGGAGTTTTCCTGCCAAGATCTTACTAATTTCAGTATAAACATACATATAGGAAAGTAACGTATACTTGATTTTGTAGCCTTTTCCTCCAACTAATTCTTACTTTTAGTGCTTACTATTGGCCCAGGGACCCAAACATCTGGTATTTGGAGACATATCAACCATTAGATTATCCAAATAAATAAACTTATACTGGCTAGACCATTTTTTTTTGAAACAGTATGTCACTAAAGTCACAAGTAAGTTTGCTACCTACTAGATTTTATATATTTATGTATCTATATCTATATATGTGTGTCTTTTTAAAAATTTATTTATTTTGATTCATTGTACACAAATGGAGTACAGCTATTGTTTCTCTGGTTGTACACAAAGTAGAGTCACACAATCTGTGCATTCATACATGTACACAGGGCAATGATGTCTGTCACACATTCTGTTATTATTACCCCCCCACCCCAACCCCTCCCCTCCGTTCCCTCTATGCTATCTATCCTTCCTCCATTCTTGCCTCCCTTCCACCCCACATTATGCATCATCATTCACTTATCAGAGAGATCATTCAGCCTTTGGTTTTTTGGGATTGACTAATCTCACTTAGCATGACAGTCTCCAACATCATCCATTTACCTGCAAATGCCATAATTTTATTCTTCTTTATGGCTGAGTAATATTCCATTGTGTTTCCACAGTTTCTTTATCCATTCATCTATTGAAGGGCATCTAGGTTGGTTCCACAATCTAGCTATTGTGAATTGAGCAGCTATGAACATTGATATGGCTGCATAGACAAGTAGATCAATGGTACAGAATAGAGGACACAGAGACAAACCCACATAAATACAGGTATCTCATACTTCAACTATAATTCCATTTTAATTCCTTTCCCTTCTTTGTGTTCTTCTCTAGGCGGCAGAAGTTAATTTTGCACTCATATCCAGGAAATTACCTTCCTCTTTTAGTGTAAATTCCAAAACCATACAATGATCCAGCTTATGTTATCTAGAATGTGACTGAATGTTAAGACTGGGAGGGAGAGTGAAGAAGATTCATGCCCACCCAAATATAGGTCAATTCATGAGAAAACATCTAATATCAATTATATTGTTGGGAAATGGGTATTTAATTTCTAAGTAAACAATATAAGTAAAATTTCACTAATAAAAGTATCACCTCTTACATTGTAGAGTCCAGGCAGTGATCATTTTATATTAATAATAATATTATAAGAATTTCCCCAAATTAATTAGGAGTTATTGTTTAATCAACTTAAATCAGTAATAAGACTAGACTAGCATGCATTTAATAATTTTTCTAATAATTATTTTACTGTGGAGTAATTAAACATAGCTGGTGGAATTTAGTGCAAATAACTAAAATTAATAAAACTTTTCAAACAGCAAAGGATTCTTTTTTTTTTTACACTGTTGGAGATGGAGCCCAGGGCTTCACACGTGCTAGGCAAGCACTCTAGCAAAGAGTTGTACACTCAGGCCAGAATTGCACCAGGATCCACAAAGGGCGTAAATGTCTACAACATTTTATTTATCCTAAAACCTCTACCCAATTAAATAAACTTTCAGTATCTTCTGATACATTTTTCATCATAGAAGTTGTAGGCTTATTATAGAAAATCAGAAAATGTACATAACCTGATCTTTAAAATCTCACATAGATTTCTTCTTCTCTGAGATAGTCTTCACCTGTGTTGTATTTCCTTCCTGACACTTTTATGTGTTTACTCAGTTTTCATATAATTGGAACCATACCTATTTTTGTTTGATATTATTTCATGAATGTTTTTCATATCATTAAAATTTTTTTTGGAAGCATCATTTTATTGACCAGCTACAATTTCATAAAATAACATAGTCTTATCTCTTATGTTATTTTATGAATTTTATATATATATATGAATCTTATGCTATTTTATGAAACCTTTAATGTATACGTACATATATATAAAGAATATGGATGTGCAAGGTTTTTGCTTAACTGCTTAATTTCTGTGAAAATTCATATCCTTAAATCTTTTGTCTAAATTACTGAGAGGAGACATCCAAGATGGGGGATTCTTGCTAGATTTCCTTAGCAGGATTCTTGGCAAAACTCTGTTATGCAGGCCAAACACAGGGATCAAAGACAGGGATCAAAGACCCTCATTGAAAAGAGGGTTCAGAAAATCTATCTAAGTTTAGTCAAGGAGAAAGTCTATGGTCAAAGTGGCTGTTCCAGTTTCAGTCATGTTGTCCTAGTTCCAATAGGTTGGGAAGTGGACAAAGAACAGAGAAAAAAAGGTGTGTTCCTTTCCCTTATGAGATGTTTCTGGAAAGTTTCATATAGGACCATGCTTACATCAAGTTGATCAGAATGTAGCCATACTTACCTGCAAGGGAGCTTTTGTATTTAATTGGGAAATGTAGCCTTTGTTCTCATACTGATATAAAAGTAGCAGGATCCCAGCTACTTGAGAGGCTGAGGCAGGAGGATTACCAGTTTGAGGCTAGCCTAGGAAATTTAGCAAGATCCTGTCTCAAAAATAAGTAAGAAAAAATAAAATAAAATAATAGTAGGAAGAATATTGGGAGCAACCAGCAATCTGAGAAAATGGAGAAATGGATTCAATAAAGATCATGCACCTTATGGATCATATTTGTTTATTGCTCAGCACAACTATCTTCATGTAGAATCTAAAAGTAACTGTCAGTCATGGTTTCCAGTGAAACATGAGAAAAAATAGCATATAAAATAAACATTTATATTCATCTTCAATTAATTTCAAATAAATGGTGACTAGATTTTCTGTATCATATACTGACACCAACAACTAGGAAAACTGCTAAACATGTCTTTTTGGAATAACCCTCATCTATGAAAATATAAACATCACCTAAAATGTAAAATGGGAAAAATTCAGTATTCGTTGCCTTTACGGTGCATATAACCTCCTCCCTGCAGTATTTAAAATAATCCAGCTTGTGCAAATTCAATTTAGAAATAAACTTCAGCTATATATCTATAAAAACTATAACTGAAACCCTCTAGTGTATGCCCATATTCAATAGTAGAAGTGGTTTTAAAGAAGTTTTCAAGGGCAGCATGTTCCTTTGAAGTATGTATTTTTTTGTATAAATGCCCAATTTCTTTCCATCCAGTTGGTTCTATCATTGCATTGTCAAAGCAATCATTTTTAAAAGCCCAGTATTTTATCCATGTTGTTTCTTAAAGAAGTAGAGCTTTCTTACTTTTTGCTGTCCTGATTCTATCTCCACCTCTGTTCTTTTCTGAGCAATTTGTCATATTCATGACAGAACTTTCTGCTTTTTTTTGATATTCAGGAAAGGTATTCTTTGGGTTTCAGATTAGAAAAACACATCCTTGTTCCTTGGTGGGCGCAGATATTGAGATAATGGTTGTCTTAAGATAATTCCAGGTGCTAGGCTGGGTTGCTGATTCCATAGATCATCAGTTTCTGCTATGACTTTAAATTGATAGTTTACAAACAGTCAAGTATCAAATAGCAATGATTTCTAACTACAGTTGTGATAAGCTGTCTTTGTCATATGATTTATGAAATCCTTGTCTTAGGCCAGGTTCCCCCAAGTACACCTTGAACTCAGGATTTGTAGGCAGGTGGTTATTTAAGAAAACCACCAAAACCAACCATAAAGTAGTAGAGAAAACAAGACAGGGATGGGGAAGAAGCCAATCAAGGGTGAGATGTCAGGCAGAGGCTGATGGAGGGAACTTCAGCACGACTTCACAGAGGCAGATAATATTTGCTGTTCTGACTCCATCATCCTCTCTAAAAAGCATTCAGAATGTCATTGCCCTTTTGCGACATACATGAGTGCATTTAATGTCTCTAAAAAGTCCATAATGATTCACTGATTTCTCTCTTGGGTTGTAAGGGATTAGTTAGGCTCTTCCTTATGGTTTTAATTATTTCCCCTCAGTCTATCACTTTTCAGTATTCTTACTCTTTTTGTTTATTTGCTTTTTGTGTGGTTTTGCTTTGATCAACTGCCTGCCTGTTCACATAATTTTGTGAGAGCTCCTGGTATATTCCAATGAGCCAAACTTTTTAGTGTCAAGAAGTACTTGGTGTCATCTGCAGACATGAGAATAAGAATTTCCTAATGGCCTCTTAAGATAATTTTAAAACATGAAGACTTTTCCTTCTTTCTTTCCTTTTTTCTTTCTTTTTTTCTTTCCTTTCTTTCCTTCCTTCCTTCCTTCCTTCCTTCCTTCCTTCCTTCCTTCCTTCCTTCCGGGTCACTTAATCACTGAGCCACATCTTCAACCCTTTATGCTATTTTTATTTTGAGACAGGGTCTCACTAACTTGCTTAGAACCTCCCTAAATTACTGAGACTGGCTTTGAATTTGCAATCCTCCTGTCTGAGCCTCTTGAGCCTCTGGGATTACAGGCATGTGTCACAAGTCTGTCTGGCTCACAAAACTTCTTTAACTAGACAAGTACTCTCAATCCTGTTCCTTGTTACTTTCTCTGAAACCATTTTTTTTTAATCCAGGCTACTTTTCCCCCCATTCTTAGAGGGTATTGGTTCTTTTTAATAGCTTTTGATTTGAAAACTAATCAAAAATTTCATGAAGTTTATTAGAATCAGAGTGGTGCTTATTGAAGAATGGCTCCTTGGGGAATGTTTGTCATGAGAGACTGTGGTGAGATTGAACTTGGGCAGCTGCCATATGGTGGGAGAAGCAGGGCAGGCAGAAGAAATTCTTCAAATGCACTGAAGTTTAGCTTGGAGTGCACAACATGGCTTTGCACAATTAGGGAAAAAATAGCAGTCACTAATAAATACACTGTCCTTTTCTAGCAAAGATATTTTAATAGATGGAGAACAGTGGGAGGACCCTGATGGTTGAGAAGAGCATAGATTTTGAAATTCTGGATCTGAATCCTGACTGTAGGAGCTCCACGATCCCCAGTCTCTCTGACAATCTACTTTCTTACCTATAACGTGGGAATCACAATTCCTTTCTAGTGGGTCATTGTCCAAGTTTAATGGTGTGACAGGTATGGAAAAGTGCCAATCATTATTACTGAGAAGTGAAAAAAATGCCCAGAAAAATCTCTCTGGACGCGGGAACTCATGCAACAGAATTTTTTAGGCAGATGACCAGTGTCTGCCCTGAAGAGAAAGAGAAGGAGAGAGAGAACATGGCTGGATGGCTTCTTTTAAGCTCTCGAACTTCATGGGCAAAACGATGATAGGGCCAATTGTTGAAAGTTGAATTTTGGCAGGCTAGGGAATCAGCCAATGGCTGGCAAGGATGGACCAATGAATGGACCAATGGCTGGCGATGACAGACTGACCAATGGACCAATGACGGGCAAGCTGCAGGGAAGGAGTGGGGAAGCTGTCATCCCCCCTTGCCTTCCCTGCAGGCATTTCCTGAGCCTGACCACTGGGGAGGCAGCCCCACGAGGTTGGACGGTGGGTTGCTACGCAGCCCAAGGCCTTAGACAAGAGCCAGACTGCAGGGTAAACCCAGCACCCGCCTGCTGCCTGCCGTGGTGAGTCGACAGGGGGTGTGGCACAGACAGTGCTGCTCTGACAGCGGTGGACTTGGTTGTGCCGCCAGTCGGGCGCGGGCATTGCAACTTTTTACATTAATTACATCCTTGTATTGTGACTTTTAAGTTGTAACAATAGGCTCTGAACATGGAAGCTACACTCAAAACAAGGTAATCTGTTGTAATTTTTTAGGTTTTTTGTTTGTTTGTTTTGCCATGCTGGGGATGGAAGCCAGGGCTTCAGACATGCTAGGCGAGTGTTCAACCCCACCCCCCCCAAACAGGTAACATTTTTTATATTGAGGGTCCAAAAGGAAGATCTGATCAGCCATGAACTTTTCTCATCAATTGTGAAATAGCACTAGAGTTGATGGCATTTCCTCTGAGAATAAATATAAGATGGGAGTACGTAACCATTGGCATCAGGCATTATTCTGCCTGCATATATTATTTTAATGATTTTTGTCTCATTGTTTCTGGTTTGACAATTTATCTCATCAGTCACTGTGATTTTTCTCTCGTAATGGAATATGAAACTCTGGCTCTAGACAAGGAGTTAGCTTGCAGAGGCTGAAGCAGAACCTGGGAAGGACAGCTCTTCAAGTAGACAGTAAAATAAGAGCTAATATTTACCCAGTTCTTATTGGATTTGTTGAGGAAGAGACTTGGCTGCAGATAACAGAAACACATTATAATAATGACTTAAACAAGATGGAAATATATGACATTCTAATGCAAAAATCTGGGTTGGCTGACAGCTCTGTTATATTATAGAGGGTTGCTGAGGCAGGGCTCTGGGCTCCTTGTGTTTAATCGCTCCGCTACCTTGAGCATGTAGCTCATGATCCACAATGGCTCAACCTATGTCCTCAGCCCAGTCTTTGGGAAAGGATAAGGAGTTGTGGGAAAGGGACACTCCCCTTTCCACTAGGGAAGTGACCTTCAGGTTACATGTCCTTTCTGATCACATTTCACTGGCTACCATTTAGTCTCATGATAAAACCTAACTGCAAGAGGTACTAGGAAATCTAGTATTCTAAAAATTTAGTTTTACTTTTGATTAACATGTAATAATTATGCATATTAACGGATGAAGTGTGATATTTCAACACAAATATACTGCATGCATTGATTAAATAGGTTAATTAGGATTTTCCTCTATCATTTAGAAATTTTTATCTCTTCTCCTGCTTCTTCATAAAATATATACTAGGTTGTTGTGAACTAAAGTCACTCTACAATGCTACAGAACACCAGAATTTATTCTCCCTATCCAACAGTTTTGGTACTCATTATCCCACCTCCGTTTATCTCCTCTCCCTGCTACTCTTCTCAAACTTTAGTAATCACTATTCTATATTCAGACCATCATTTCTAGCTTCCACATATGAGAGAGTGCATATGTATTTATCTTTCTCTGTCTTTTTTTTACTGAACATAATGTCCTCCATTTCCATCCAGTTTGCTGCAAATAACAGGGTTTCCTTTTTTGTGCCTAAATAATATTCCATTGTGTGTCTATATCATATTTTCTTTATCTATTCATTCATTGATGGGCACCTAGGTTGATTCTGTATCATAGCTATTGTGGATGGTGCTATAATAAACAGGCATGCAAATATCTCTGTAGTATACTGATTTCATTTCCTTTGGATATTTACCCAGTAGTGGGATTGCTGGATATAGTAGATCCATATGGTAGATCTATGTTCCTTTGTCACATGAATAATTTGAAAATATTTTCTGCCAGTCTGTAGGTTGTCTCTTCACTCTTGTCTCCTTTGCTGTGCAGAGGCCTTTTTGTTTGATATATGGTCCTATTTATTTGTGCTTTTTGCCTGTGCTTTTGGGATCTTATCCAAAAAATCTTTGCTTATACCAACATCTCGAAGTGTTTCCCCTACGTTTTCTTCTAGTACTTTCATATTCTCAAGTACTATATTCAGTTCTTTCATTCATTTCAAATTGATTTTTGTACAGGGTAAGAGATAGGGGTCGAATTCCAATCCTCTGCATGTGGATATCCAGTTTTCCCAGCCTGTTTATTGAAAATGCTGTCATTTCTCCAATGTATGTTTTTGGCATCTTTGTCAAGAATCAGCTGGCTCTAGATGCTTGAGTCTATTTCTGGAATCTCTATTTGTTCATTGATCCATATATGTGTCTACTTTTATGCAGTACTGTGCTATTTTGGGTACTATGACTCTGGACTCTGTCTCAAAAAACAGGTATTGTGATGCTTCCAACTTTTTCCAAATTTGCTTTTCTTAAAATTAGGGGTCTTCTGTACTTCCATATGAAATTAAAGATTATTTAGAAATCTAGTCTTCAGTCTGAGTAGCCATGAGCCTTGTTTGATGTTCATTAATGGAGACCAAAGGGAGAACAGATATTGAGAAACATACCATAATGGTCTATTCTGCAATTACTATAGGTCAAGCTGTGTTAAATACTTACAAATATTGTCTTATTTAATGCTCACAAAAGCCATATGAAGTTGTTTTACGTAGGGGATGTTTTGCACCACAAAGAAGTTAAGTCTCCTTAGATTTTCAGACACAGGCAGGTTAAGTAATTATGGTAAGATCTCAGAGGAAGTAAGTGGCATTCCCAGGATTTGATCCCAGGTAGTCTGATTTCTGAGTTCTCTGCTCTGGGCTAGTATGTAATTCTCACTTGTTTATTATCTCCCTTGTGTCTTGATGTGTTTTCCTAGATGAGATTGTTTGAAAGCATCAAGAAATAAAGGTCTTTTTATAAATTATTTATTCACGACTTCCTCTTCCAGGCAGCTAGTTGCTTCCATTCCTATCTTGTTTGGTACAAAGTAGTAATCAGTACAACTTGATTTAGACAGGGTAACAAAAGAAAAATACCACGTTAAATGTGACAGGAATTTTAATGAAAGCAACTCCTGATTTGAAAGGAATGTGTCTATGCAATGATAAAGCAAGAAGTCTTTTTAACAGATTGAATTGTTTCGATAATGGAATAGAAAAAACAGTGAATTCAGTACATCAACAGAATATAGAAATGAAAAGATTCTATCTTTCAATGACAATCAAGATAGTTCATTTCTTCAGTCTTTTAAGATTTCAACTACATATAGCCCATCAATTCATATGTTAATATGAATGCTTCTGTATAAGAGCACAGAAAACTAAACAAAAAAGAATAAACACATTTAAAAATACAAGAGCAGGCTGTGTTTATCCCAAATGAAGAGATGCTAGCTGGAATTAAATTTCTTCAACAGCTGTTTTTCATCTTTTTTTCTTTATATATATATGCCATCAGTTTTTAACAGTTGAAAAAGGGCCATATTTATTTCTACATATTTTTCATCAACCTCACATGCCCTTTGCTTCTCTTTCAATAAAAAAAATAGAGGAAATAGATATAATTTTTAATATTTGGGGGAATCAAAATATTCTTGCTGTCTGAATTAAGAGTAGTTACAAAAAGGTTAAGGAAGATGGAAAAAGTTACGGAAGTCTTTAGCAAGGAATTGAGAACATTCTGTAATTTTTTGCTCTCACTTTTAGCTACTTTTTTTTTTTTTTTGGTACTGGGGATTGAACCCAGGGGCACTCCACCACTGAGCCACATCCCCAGCCCTGTTTTTTTTGTATTTTATTTAGAGACAGGGTCTCACTGAGTTGCTTAGGGCCTTGCTAAGTTGCTGAGGCTGCCTTTGAACTCGCGATCCTCCTGCCTCAGCCTCCCAAGTGCTGGGATTGCAGGCGTGAGCCACTGTGCCCGGCAACTTGTAGCTACGTTTATGTTTACTTTGATTCTTTTTTATTGGCAAATTATGATTATACTTAATGGTGGAATTCATTATTACATATTTGTATATGCATGCAATATAACCACATAACTTGGTCAACCTCATTCCCTAGTCCCTCCTCTTTTCCTTCCCTCTTCCTTCCCACTGGTCTCCTTCTTCAATTCTGCTGGTCTTGTTTCTATTGTTATGTGGTTCTCCTTTTTAAAAAGTTTTTCTCTCTAGCTTCCACATGGAGAGAACATATGACCCTTGACCTCTGAGTCTGGCTTATTTCACTCAACATAATGCTCTCAAGTTCCATCCATTTTCCTGCAAATGACATAATTTTCTTCTTTATGAATGAGCAAAGTTCTATTGTGGATATATGCCACATTTTCTTTATCTATTCACCCATTGATGGGCACCTAGGCTGGTTCCCAACTTGCCTATTGTAAATTGCATGGAAATATAGGTATTCATGGTTTGCTGACTTTAATTCTTTTGGAAAAATATTGAGGAATGGTATAGTCTTATGGTGGTTCCACTACTAATCTTTTGAGGACCCTCCATGCTGATTTCTATAGTGGTTGTTCTAATTTACCATCCCAACAAGTGTATAAAAGTGTTCCCTTTCCTCTACATCTTCTATTTGTTCATTTGCTCACTTATTGATTGGATAATTTGTCAGGGTTTTGGTGGTTTTTCTTTTCTCTCCCTCCCTCACCCCAAACCCCTTGTTCTTTGTATATTCTGGATATTGATCTTCTGTTGGAAGAGTGGCTAGCAAAGATTTCCTTTCATTCTGTAAGCTCTCTCTTTGCACTCTTAACTGTTTCCTTTGCAGTGCAAAAGGTTTTTAATTTGATGCCATCCCATTTACTAATTATTGGTGTTATTTCCTGAGTTTCGGGAGTCTTATTGAGAAAGTCACTGTGTGTGCCTACAAGTTGGTCTGTTGACCTTACATTTTCTTCCAGCAATTGCAAAATTTCTGGTCTAATTCCTAAGTCTTTGATTCACTTTGAGTTGACTTTTGTACAGGGGAAGAGATAAGAGATCTAGATTGGTTTTGTACATAATGGTGTCCAATTTTCCCAGCACCACTTGTTTAAGAAACTGTCTTTTCTTCAATGTATGTTTTTTTGGCACCTTTGTCAAGAATTAGATTATCATAGCTCTTTGGGTTTGTTTCTGTATCTTCTGTTCTGTTTTATTGGTCTATATGTTTGCTTTTATGCCAGTACCATGCTGGTTTTGTGACTACTGCTCTGTAGTATAATTTGAAATCGTTTTGAGTTTTTAATGATGTCATTCTGCAGCTGAACTAATGCAAGCAACTGCCTAATACTGGATTTCTTGTTGTGTGGAAGAAAAAAATAGAGACCCATTTTCAAGGCTGTTACTTGCAACCAGAAGCATTTCTAGATTATATGGGTGGCTTATAAGAGAGATGAGTAGATACTATACCTGCAGGCCAAAAGCTCACCTTCCTCAGGTACCTTCCTGAGGTTAGGCCAGCCCTGCAGGAACCAAAAGAGGTCCACCTTGCTTTGTTTTTTAACTTTCTTTTTTTTTTTTTTTTTTGCTGTGCTGGGGATTGAACCCAGGGCCTTGTGCTTGTGAGGCAAACACTCTACCAACTGAGCTAGATCCCCAGCCCCCACCTTGCTTTGTAAGTGCTCATTAAACAGAAGGCAGAGACAATGCCCATCTTATTCCTCTCCTAGTTCCCTACACTTTCCTTTCTCCTTGGAACTGCTTTTCCAGTTGTACATCTTCTCCTTGTCACAATTATCCTCTGCTCTGATTTGCACACGTCCTCTAAAGGCCTTGTGTTGGAAACTTAATCCTCAATGCAACAGTATTTGGAGGTGTAATGAGAGGTGCTTAACGTCTTTACTGCAGGAGTGAGTTTGTTCTAATAGTAATGCTGGTGCCTTCTGCTCTTGGGCTCTCCTGTCCTTCCATCTTTCACCATGTTGGACATGGCAACAAGGGCCTTGCTAGATTCCCGTCCCTTGATCTTGAACTTCAGAATAGTAAGAAACAAATGTCTGTTCTTTGCCAATTACTCAGAGTGTGGAATTCTGTTATACAGCCCAAAACAGACGGAGACACCCCCCCCATTGCCCTTCCTTTGTTTCCTGCGTGTCTGAATATGGCTGTGGCCACATAATATGGATTCTCCCAGATCTGATTGAATTAAATCAATTTCCAAAACAGGTTGGAAAAATCAGTAAGCTCTTTAATAGTTTTCACCAGCCTATGGAATTCTTCCCACATGTCTCAAAGATAGTTGCCAGAATATACAGGAGCATAAGCATCAATTGTATTAGACATTGCCCAACTAAGATATTTAGGCCTTTCATTTTTGCTTCTCTGCCTCAAGTCCTTTCAGATGCTGTAACTGTGAATTGTAAAAGCCAATTGCTGAAGCCGGGC
>JAJEJO010000138.1:42331-132501 GCA_020662805.1 Glaucomys volans
AAAAAAAAAAAAAAAAAAAAAAAAAAAATCCAATTGCTGAATTGGCTGTCAAGTGGAGCACCAAGAAAGATGCATTAAATAAATAAATAAATAAATAAATAGCCGGACGTGGTGGCGCATGCCTGTAATCCAAGCGACTCGGGAGGCTGAGTCAGGAGGATCGCGAGTTCAAAGTCAGCCTCAGCAATTTAGTGAGGTCCTAAGCAACTCAGTGAGACCCTGTCCCTAAATAAAATACGAAATAGAGCTGGGGATGTGGCTCAGTGGCCATGTGTCCCTGAGTTCAATCCCTGGTTTCAAATAAATAAATAAATAAGAGGCGAGACAAATGTTTGATTGATGCATGGCCATAATTTCTCCAAGTGGTCTCAGCTCCTCCAGTTTAAGGAGATGCTGAGTGGTTAAACTTCAGGAAACTGACTATAGACTCTTTTCTAGGAGAAAACTTAACTCTAGAATATCCCACAATTCCCCATTTTCTTAGTTTATTACTCTTTGTGCACCAACCCACTCTGACTGGGCTGCTACCTAGGATTGCTAGCTTTGTTCTACGTGTTTTGAGTACTTTGTTTCTTTATCACTGTTGCATGGGTGGTTATAGATTTTGAATAGGCAATGTTCTTTTCCTCTTGTTTCCTGAGAGTTGGGCATGACAAAGTTTAGTATCACAAATGTAAAAAGGAGATGATATGAAATATGTGAGATGATTGTGGATTTTTTTCCTGGAACAAGAGAAATATTGTGTTGAAGGGATTAGAGATTAATAGCATGATGGAATGACCTATCTTTGAAACATTTAAGTGAGAATGAGCCTGTCTTCTACAGCAGTGTTTTCAAAATTTGTCAGTATATTTGAGTACATAAGGAAAATGTTTTAAAATACCATTGCATAGGCCATATCCAAATCCAACGACATCAGAATCTGTGAGATGGAGGCCTGGGAATCAATATTAAAAAAAAAAAAAATCTTCCCAAGTGATTTCAACATATAGCCAAATTTGAGAACGAATGTTCCAAAACTGTGCATCTCAAATTCTGATCACCTGAATATTTTATGAAAATTTTGATTTTGAAAAAATGCACTTTCTGATCCAGTCGGTCTGAAGTGGGGCATTCCTACAAGGTTCCCTGGAGCAAGGACTGCACTTGTTATAGAATTGCAAGTTTCTGACGGGTAAATAGGTTACATGTGGAGTAGTAAAATAAAGGAACATGGAATTAACATTTATTTAGTACCTATGTGCCAGATACCATGCTGGGAACTTTATTTATGTTAACTCATTTAATATTTTTTTGCTACCAGGGGTTGAACTCAGGGGCCCTTAGCCAATGAGCCACATCCCCAGACCTTTTTAAAGGTCTTACTAGGTTGCTTAGGGCCTTGCTAAATTGCTGAGGCTGGTCTTGAACTTGAGACCCTCCTGTCTCAACCTCCCAAGCTGCTGGGATTACAGGCACGAGCTACTGTGCCTGACAACTCATTTAATCTTAAAAACAACTATGAAAGAGTACAATTACTCCCATTTTATAAATGAGAGGCTGAGATTGAGTGAATAAATCATTGCCTAAGATTGGACAGCTAGTATATGATGGAACCTGGATTCATAGACATGACTGACAGCAATACCCACAGGGTAATGGAAATTGTTGGATACCATCAAATGCTAAGCAGAAGTGTTAAGATCTGAAATGCTAGACAGCATATTTGTAGGCACAACTTTCTTGGGATCACTTAAGGAAAGTACCACTGCCGAGTGGTTTTGCAAAGTCCCTGCAGCTGTGCCTACCTTTGCATCCCAGCAGTGCTCCAGTGTTAGGGTATCAAAGATGTTCTGGATAAGTCAGAGTAGAATGTGAATAAATCCTCAGAGAAATATAGTGCTGGTGGAAGATGTCAAAAATAAAGCATGAGCATAATTTTCAGCTAGATATCAATGGATCATTGATTCTGGAGGGAGAAATTGTATTCCCTGCAAGTATTTGGCTTTGACTCCTTGATTCAAATATTCTTCCAAGCCGGGCGCGGTGGCGCATGCCTGTAATCCAAGCGACTTGGGAGGCTGAGGCAGGAGGATCACAAGTTCAAAGCCAGCCTCAGCAACTTAGCGAGGCCCTAAGCAACTCAGTGAGACCCTGTCTCTAAATAAAATACAAAATAGGGCTGGGGATGTGGCTCAGTGGCCGAGTGCCCCTGAGTTCAATCCCTGGTTCAAAAAAAAAAAAAACAAAAAAAACAAATATTCTTCCAAATGAAAACATCTCTTAAAAACAGTTCTGCTCCTGCGTGTACGTGTGCCCTGGTACTTGGGAGTGAACCCAGGGTGCTTTACCTTGAAGCTACACCCACAGTCCTTTTTATTTCTTTATTTAGAGACAGTGTTTCATTAAGTTGCCGAGGCTGGCCTCAAACTTGCCGTCCTCCTGCTTCAGCCTCCTGAGTCACTGAGATTACAGGCATGTGCCACCACGCCTGGCTCTGTGTGTACCTTTTATAGTTATTTTTTTTCTCTTTCCAGGAAGCTGAAAAATGAGCTCCTAGAGGCAAAACGCAGAAGTGGGAAGACTCAACAAGAGACGAGCAGAGTGTGTGTTCACTGTCAGAGAAACCTGGGCCTCATTTTTGACCGGGGAGAGCCATGCCAGGCCTGCTCACTGAGGGTGTGCAGTGAGTGTCGGGTTGTGGGCCTCAATGGCAGCTGGAAGTGCACTGTGTGTGCCAAAGTCGCGTGAGTTTCTTGCCTTTTTTTTTTTTTTCATGGAAATAGAAGATTTGATAGGGTCTCACTAGTGCTCAGGCTGGCCTCAAACTTGTGATGCCTCAGCCTCCCGAGTAGCTGGGATTACAGGCATGCACCACCATGCCCAGCAGAGAACAATATTTAAAAGAATAACTGTGGCCAGGTACCATGGTGCACGCCTGTAATCCCAGCAGCTCGGGAACCTGACACAGGATGACCACAAGTTCAAAGCCAGCCTCAGCAACTTAGCGAGGCCCTGAGGAACTTAGCAAGACCCTGCCTCTAAATAAAAAATCAAAAAGGCAGGGAATGTAGCTCAGTAGTTAAGCACCTCTGAGTTAAATTCCCAGTACAAAAAAAAAAAGGTTATCTTGAAAAGAAATGCGGATGGTGTGGTAGCGGAGTGACCTTCCATGTCCTATTTCTCAATAAGCACTACTGCTCTGTTGAAGACTTCTATATCCAGTGACAGTTACTTAACTATTGCTATTTTTTCTGTTCTTTCATAAAGGTAACCCTCAACAGAGCAATTCATACTATGTTTCAACACTGGATTGAAATAAGCAGTTCTAAAGAAATGAAGCATTAAGTTCTTTTATGACTTACTTTGGATACATTACTTTGATTGACTTAAGTGATTATCTTCAATTCTTTGTACCACATAAACAAATTGCTTTTAGTACTTCCTTCCTGTCATTAGTGAACATCCTCTACCAGATCTAGGAGAAATCATTGACATGTGGGTTCAGCATAGCTTTCTACTGATTTGAAGGAGTTCTTCATATATATATATATGTACATATATAATACACACACACACATCTATACATATATATATACATACATATATACACATATATACACATATACGTATATATGTATATACATATATATGTATATATATATATTTTTTTTTCAGCACACAAGTTGTGTTGGCTACATGTGTTGAAGACACTTTCTCCCACCTTTTCACTTGGGTTTTTGCTTGCTTAATGGTGCCATTCAAAGAACAGAAATCTCTAATTTGTAGTGGTTTAATATGTTCATCTTTTCCTGTATGATTAATGGGATTTTTTTTCTTGTATCCGAGGAAATTTCCCCTAACCCCCAAATCATGGAAATATTCTCTTATGTGATCTGCTGTAGTTATTATTTTCTTATTGTTATTAAAATTATTATTTTATATATAAAATTACATATAATTGTTATTATTATTATTTTATTTTATATTGGTTGACCTATAATCTACCTGGAATTGATATTGAGAGAAGTATGATAAATTCTCTCAATAACAATTGTGAAATTTCTATTTATCTTTTTAGTTATGATTATATTTGCTTTATATATTTAGACTTACAACATAGTTACCCTTTCCATTACTGTATATTCTTTGCTACATTTCTTTGCTTCAATTTAGAATATTTTTTTTTCTTTTGCCTAAGGGGTAGGGTACTCTTAAGTATTTATTGTCATTCTGTTACTGATGAATATGTTTTTTTCTTGGGATGACCTTATTTCACTCTTGATTTTTCAAATGTTTTCACTGGTTATTCTGTTTATTATATTTTAAATTTAAGTTAAATATATTTTAAATAATAAAAACAAAAATTGAATGCATATTTTGATATACATATATATTGCATAATGTTTAAATCAGATTAAACATATCTATCTTCTCAAACATTTATCATTTCTTTATGGTAAATATTTCCAGAATCCTTTCTTCTATCTTTTTGAAATGCCAATGCATTGTTACCTATAGCCATCCTACTCTCCAATAGCACATCAGAGCTTCTTACTTTAACTGTAACTTAGTACTCATTGATAACCTTTCCCCATTCTTCCCTCTCCCCTACTCTTCCCAGCCTCTGGTAAACACCATTATACTTGCAACGTCTATGAGATCAACTTCTTTGGATTCCATGTAGAAGTGAGATCATGTGCAAGGACCTGGTTTATTTCATTTAACATAATGATCTCCAGTTCCACCCATGTTGTCACCAATGACAGGATTTCATTCTTCTTTATGGCTGAATAGTATACAATTGTGCATATTTACCACATTTTCCTTATTCATTGATGGACATGTGACTTGATGGACATGTGAGTTGATGGACATGTGAGTTGTTTCCATTTCTTGGTTACTTGAAATCTTATTTTTGGCCATGTCTAATTTGCTCTTACACCCATCTATTTAATTCTTAAATTCAGTTGTAGGATTTTTCAGTTTTAGGATTTTCATTTTGTTTCTGTTGTAGTTCCTATCTCTTTGCTAGTCTTCTCATTCTTTTCTTGTAACTTATTCTTGAATATTCCTGCAGTGAACATGGGAGTGCAGATGTCTCTTCCACATACTGGTTTCATTTCCTTTGGATGTATGCTCGGTAGTGAGAGTACTGGATCATATGATAGTTCTATATTTAATTTTTTTGAGGAACCTCAAAAATGTTCAAAATGTTCACTGGTTATTGAATCCTAGGTTG
This sequence comes from Glaucomys volans, assembly GCA_020662805.1. Taxonomy (NCBI): domain Eukaryota; kingdom Metazoa; phylum Chordata; class Mammalia; order Rodentia; family Sciuridae; genus Glaucomys; species Glaucomys volans. The sequence continues at coordinate 47,553 of JAJEJO010000138.1, forward strand.
GAAGTTATTAACTTTCACTAAATTGAAGATTTCATTGGCTTCAGTTTCTAATATCTCTGTTAGGAAATCAGATATCAGTATACTGTTGCCTCTTTGAAGATAATATTTTCCTTTCTTCCTTTCTTTTTTTTTTTTTTTTTTTTGTCTTTCTGGGACTGGAGATCAAACCCAGGGCCTCATGCATACTAAGCAAGTACTCTACCACTGAACTACATACCCAACCCTTTCTTTGAATATTTTTAATATTTCTCCCCTTTCTATTGAGCTTTCAACAGTTACTATAGCATATCTCAGTCTAATTTTCTTTGTATTTATCTCTCTTGGGGTTCCTAGAGCATCTTGAATCCGTGTCTTAATTTTTGTCACATGTGAAAATTTCTCAATCTCTCTTTTGAAAAAAAAAAGATATTTCTTTTTCTCCATTATCTCTCTCCTGTGTATCTTAGTCATATTCAACATCTTTTATATATTACTCATGCTCCTCTATTTTCTATACTTTTGTACCAGAATTCAGTTTGTATATTTTTTTCTGGTCTATCTTCAAGTTCCTGAATCTTGTTTTTGGCCATGTCTAATTTGCTCTTACACCCATCTATTTAATTCTTAAATTCAGTTGTAGGATTTTTCAGTTTTAGGATTTTCATTTTGTTTCTGTAGTAGTTCCTATCTCTTTGCTAGTCTTCTCATTCTTTTCTTGTAACTTATTCAAATTATTTGTAGTTATTTAATAGTCTATAAATTACAGCTCCATTATCTGAGTGTTCTAAGGGATTGTTTCTATTGCTGGTTGTTTCTCTTGATTCTGGTCATGTATTTCTATAAACATGTTAGTCTTTGATTGATGGTCAAAGTATAGGAAAAATGGTAAAGCTTAGTGAGATTCTGTATAATATGTATCTATTGAGAATATATATTTTTCTTTTGGAAGGGAAATAGGAAAGGGCCACTGGAATTCTTGATTACCTTAATCAAGTCAGAAATTGAAAAGATTACAAAATTGGGGCCTTAGTTCCCATAAAGGCTGATCTGGATCATATGTACTCCTAGAGAATAGTTTGGCCCTTCAGGTCTCATAGCATACCTATTAGATAAGAGACAATTGGGTTTACATTTTATAGATAGAGGAAATAAGAACACAAGAAATAGTATTGTTTTAGTTGACTTGGGAAGAGTAACAACGTTTTTGAGTTTGTTTCTTTCCTCACCCAGCTCTTTACCCACCACACTATATGAAGTTGAGATCTGACATTTCAGTACAATGAAGAAGGAAATGAAATTTCAACAAATAACTGATGCTCCAACTGCAGAGTTAGAATTGATGGAGATTCCTTAATAACTATTTCTCTGATTCTTATACAATAGTATTTTATTTGACTTTTAGTATTTATTCTTTTCCATTTTTCTTCCACTTCTGTTCACCCTCATCTTTACACTCCAGATCCTCATTCACTCAGACAAAAGTAACTAGCAGGGCTGGGATTGTGGCTCAGTGGTAGAGTGCTTGCCTTGCACGTGTGAGGAAGTGGGTTCAATCCTTAGCACCACATAAAAATAAATAAAGAAAATAAAGATATTGTGCCCATCTATAACTAAAAATATTAAAAAAAAAAAAAAACTAGTGACCATGACTCAAAAACCTTTCAGTCATTCCCAAGTAGCCTCAAGCTTTGGTATGGGAAAAAGACTTTTGTCTTTAACTTATCAGCACTACTTGCGATTACTGAAGCATACTTTTCAATACAAGACCCAAGAAGCTTGTAGCCATCAATTCATCTACTAGTTAATATGAATGGTAACTGAAATCTAATCCTCTGGGACTTTCCTCCTAAATCTAATCTGATTACCTTGAGGTTATATTAATGAGAAATTTACTTTAAATATGTTCAGTGAGTGAGATTTGGCAATTGTTATGGAAGCTAACCTACCCACACTAATACAACCTATTTCTACATTTTTCCCTTAGAGCTTAAGTGCTAGATATTTTACTTATTAATCCTTTTTGTCTTTCTTCCTCTACTAGAATATAAGCTTCATAACCACCAGAGCAGGGATTTTATCTATATTGATGTAGTTCTAGTGCTTAAAAGAATGCCTAGAGTAAGTCCTCAAAGTATATGTGTTAAATGAATAGATGGATGGTTGGATGAATAAGAAAATTAAGTGATGACCAGATGGACGAATGGCTTCTATTTAAAGCATTTCAAGCTTGAGCAACTGAAACAAATGTAGCTGTTGTTGGTCTTTTTTCCTTTTGTTTTGTTTTTGTTTTCGGTTTTATTTTCTGTCAGGAACAGGGGTTTAAAACAATGAGTCATACCAAATACATTTATCCCCTGAACAAAGACAATTTTTAGCTATCACAGAAAAAATATAACCATAAGACAAGTTGTCATAAGGTGTAAGAATAAGTAATCACAAATTGAAAATTCTGTTTTTCTTGGGACATGTTAATACTTTAATGAAAGCTTTGTGAATGGACTGCACTCCTCTTATTGGTGAGACAATAATTGAATAAACCCAACCATCCACCTATCTAATTGATCTATCCATAGACCCTTCCATTCACCCCTTCTGTGCATTAATTGATAACCTATTGTAATAAAAGGGGTTAAAGACACAAAGTTGAATAAAACATGGACTACCCTCAATGGTTTCATAGTCTAAGGAGCAAGGTGATTCTACTAATTTATCATTTCATACATAAATAAAACTGTCTAAATACATTTAAGTGTCCTAAGGAGAAAACAGCTTTAATGTGTGATTCTTATACCTCTGTACCAACAACTCATCTATAATTATATCCTACTGCAACCGTTGGAAATTTACATGGTGTTTAATTGAGTATATCAAAACCCATGCCTAATTTTCAAACTGAGAATCAGAGTATATTGCTCTCCAGTATTCCAGCTACCAGTGTGAGTGATCCTAAAGACTAAAACTCTTTGTCAGTATTGGAAGAATCTTGTTTGCTATTCATAGAGCAGTTTTGAAAAAGGAAGCATGAATGATATTTTATTGCCAGAGCACACCCTTTGTTTGTTATGACAGACTGTTACAACCCCACTGGGCTATCTCCATGTTTAATAGACCATAAAATTGAAATTCCCACCCTGACCTCTAAGAGATGAGATGAGTCAGAAAGTGACTCATTCTCTAATCAGCTGGAAGAACAACCTTTATTGTCATTTACCTTGGATTGGATAAAAGTAAAGAGATTTTATTTCTGAAGCCCTGAAATGATTACAGCAAGGACTGATGGAGGGGAGGCTACCTATTAAAATGAACTGAGCTGTTCCTGACATTTTCTCCAACCTAATTCAACAAGTTGGCTACTCTAGGTGTAGTTTTAAAACTAACTTTATAGAAACAGAATGAAAGGGACCTTGACCCAACCAATTGGTTCATTTTGCTATCTCATTAAGATCTGTAAAATTCCATGTGAGTATGTTAGCTGAGGCAGTTGCCATCTAACACAAAGATAGTCAAAATGATTGTTTTTCTTAATTAGCACACAGTTGATCCCCAAAGGACCCCAAAGATAATAACATTAAAAGCCATCAAAAATGAAATACCTTTAGTATGGTATTGATTAACTGATCTTGTATCCATGCCATGCTGTGACATCTCATGCTGCTATTTTTTAGTACTGTAATTATTAGCACATATTAATTAATAGACTTCACTGTGACATTTCCGTACATGTATACATCATGGAAAGATCATGTCCATTCACCCTTCTTTTATCCTTGTTCACTTGTCCCTCTCTCTCCCTCCTCCCAAGACTTCCTTCTCAGTCCCTAGTAATCCCTGTTCTACTTTCAGATCTTCTTCCTCCTCCTCCTCCTTCTTCTTCTTCTTCTTCTTTTCTTTTATCTCCACATATGACAGAGATGCAATATTTTGCTTAATATAATGTAGGAAGAGCCTGATTTTTTTTGAAGTGGTGATGATTACTTCAATCAATGAAATATAACTGAAATAGATGAAATATCAGTGTCTATCAAAAGAAAAAAGCATTTGCCAGTAAATGGATCCATCTGGAGACTATCATGCTAAGTGAAATAAGCCAATCCCAAAAAAACAAAGACTGAATGTTCTCTGATATGCAGATGCTAACACACAATAAGGGGGGCGGTGGAAAATAAAAATTCATTGAATTAGACAAAGGGAACAAAGGGAAGGGAGAGTATGGGAATAGGAAAGACAGTAGAATAAATCTAACATAATATTCCTATGTACACATATGGAAATACCTAAGTGAACCCCACATTGTGCCCTCCCACAAGAATGGGGTCGTAATTAGAATAGGGAATATCCATGCTTGTATACTTTTATCAAAAAGGATTCATGTATAACTAAGAAGAACCCCCCCACACACACTCCCCAAAAAGCACCATATCAATTAGGAAAGGGAGGAAGGTAGGGAAAGGGGAAGAACTGAGGACTAATTAAAGCAATTATATTTCATGCTTGTATAATTATGTCAAAATGAACCCCAATGTCATATATAACTATAATGCACTAATATTTTTTAAGTTAAAAAAGTTTAAATAAAAGAAATAGCAAATTTTTTTTAAAAAACTTGAGAAAAACTAGTGCCAATGGATAGCACATACACAGTGAGAGCACAGGAAGAATGGATAGTTCATTATGAGAAAGAGCACCACGGTCCCTGACACCTAGAAAGTGATCTGACACATGTAGGTGTTGGTGACACTCATAGGTGGGTATGGTGTTGTGTTGAACGAAATCTCAGAGAACCGGCATCTGCAAGATCATTCTACAACCACAGTGAAGTGGGAGAAAACAAGAATGCGTCCTGATCTTTTCTAAGCATAGACAAACACAAGGAAACCCTCCATGCCACAGAGTACCACGCCCCCTTTCTTAGCTAACATGAATTGCCTGTTGTTTTCTTACTAATCGCAACTTTAGCCTTGCTCTAGTCAACTCTTCTACTAGATAAATTTATTGATATACCAGTCATAGAATTGTCCCCACTTCCTGACATCACTTAATCCAGAAAAAATTCCTGCTCCCTTGAACTCTTCCCAGAATTACCCAACATGAACCCAAATCCTATGGTAAATCTTTTTGAGCACCTTCTTACTGAGTGACACTCCCCATGGCTCCTCTGTCGTGTGTTTTCCTTCATCAAAATAAGTAAGAATCTCAATATATTCAACCATAGGAAGGTTCCTGGTCTTCCTGGTGAGGACCTACAGTTGCTACATAGTCATTTCATAATCACCTCTTAGTTTAGCAAATTTTCATAATATGGCTACAAAGGAGAGATTTCACATCAGTAATCTCACATTGACCCACAGTTATTTGAAAAGGTAAGATGCTGTTTGGGGTGCCTCGATGGGCTATTTTACAATGCCTATCAAGTATATATAAGAGCCCCCACTCTTTTTTAGAATGCTTTGCTCCCTGGGAGATTGGTACCTTAAACCTACATAAAGGAGAAAGATTTTTTCAAATCTGAAGATATCATACCTATCAAAGACTCTATAATATTTATATAAGGTTGAAACAACATTAAAAAGATTACCTGTGTATTCATTATGTAGTTTAAGAATCAACACATTCAACTAGGCAGGGTGGCACATGCAACTCAGGAGGCTGAGACAGGAGGATGGCAAGTTCAAATTACCCTATTAAACGGGCTGGGGATGAAGCTCTGTTGTAGAGTGCCCCTGGGTTCAATCCCTAGTATCACCAAAAAAACAAAACAAGGGCTGGGGATACAGCTCAGTTGGTAGAGTGCTTGCCTCGTAAGCATAAGACCTTGGGTTCAATCCCCAGAACTGCAAAAAAAAAAAAAAAATTCTTATTTTACATTTTTCATTCCTTTATGATTTTACTCTATTTGGGTATTTCCCTAGGTAATATATTTTCTAGTTTTATATTTTGGAACATTATAGAAATGAAAATCATACTTCATGCATTGTTTTGTGATTTTTTTCCTTTGGCAGTACTGGGTATTGAACCTAGGGATATTCCACCACTGAGATACATTCCCAGCCCTTTTAATTTTTTTTATTTTGAGATTAGGTCTTGCTAAGTCACTGAGGCTGGCCTTGAATTTGTGATCCTCCTGCCTCAGCCTCCTGAGACGATGGGATTACAGGCTTTTGCCACCATATTCAACTAGGGTAAAATTTTTATCATGTACACCCTAGGGTGGGATTTTTAAATCTGTACATCGTGACGCATTTGTAGATTGTAATCAGTATTTAAAAAACGAAACAGAAAAGAAAATGTCTTCTACATATACATGTATGTGTACAAATACATATATACTTACAGATGTACATATACATCTGTTTAGTTATTTTCTGGATTGTGATATGAAATGTTTCTCACTGTCTGCCACAGATGTTTGAGAAAACCACTGCGAGTGTATAACTAGGATGCAATGGCAGAGCAAATGCTATGGGCTTTTTCAACTTTATAAAGCAGTATTAAATTTGTTTTTATAATGGTTGTACCAAATTAAACTCCACCAGCATTATATAAGGGTTTCCTTTGCTTTGTAATCTTACCAGCACTTGGTATCATGAGAATTTTTAATCTTTTTCAAGTCAATAGATACAAGGAAATAGCTCCCTATTGTTTTAATTAGTACTTTTCCAATTACTAATGAGGATTGATAGCTTTTTATTATGTTCATTGTCTGTAGTTCCTTTTCTGTGATATGACTAATCTCAGTATTGCATAATTTTTATTAGGTCATTGGTTTTTACCTTATTAATTTGGAGGTATTCTTTATGACCCTCTTCATCTCTAGAAGTGCTTTTGTCTTAAGTCTATTTTTTCCACATTTTTATTGGTGCATAATAGTTGTACCTAATGGTGGGATTGGTTGTTACATATTCATACATGCACACAGCATAACAATATAGTTGACTAGTATCACTCTCCAGCACTTCCCCCTCCCTCCCTTCCACTAAAACCCTGGTCCCTTTTCTCTATTCTATTGATTTCCCTTTGATTTTCATGAGACCCCCCTCCCTCCCCCCAACACCTTTTTTCTCTCTAACTTCCACATATGATAGAAAACGTAGACCCCTGACCTTCCGAGTTAGCTTATTTTGCTTAACTTAATGGTCTCTAGTTCATCCATTTTCCTGCAAATGACTTCACTTCATTCTTCTTTATGACTGAATGAAACTCCATTGTATCTATACACCACATTTTCTTTATCCATCTATCCATTGATGCACACCTGGGCTGGTTCCATAGTTTGGCCATTGTGAATTGTGCTGCTATAAACATGGGTATGCATGTGTCACTGTAGTGCGATGACTTTAATTCTTCAGGATAAATACTGAGATGTGGTATAGCTGGGTTATATGGTGGTTCCATGCCTAGTCTTTTGAGGAGCCTCCATACTGATTTCCATAGAAGTTATACTAATTTACATTCCCAGCAACAATGTAAAAAGTGTTCCTTTTTGTCTCATTTCCTCTCCGGCAGTTATTATTTGTATTCTTCTGTTTTCTTTTCTTTTTTCTTTTTTGGGTACCAGGGATTGAACTCAGGGGCACTCAACCACCAAGCCACATCCCCAACCCTTTTTTATATTTTATTTAGAGACAAGGTCTCTCTGAGTTGCTTAGGGCCTCCCTAAGTTGCTGAGGCTGGCTTTGAACTCACAATTCTCTTGCCTCAGCCTCCCAAGCTGCTGAGATTACAGGTGTGTACCACTGTGCCCAAATATTATTATTTGTATTTTTGTGTGTGTGTGTGTGTGTGTGCTGGGGATTGAACCCAGGGGCACTCCACCACTGAGCCACATCCCCAGCCCTATTTTGTATTTTATTTAGAGACAGGGTCTCACTGAGTTGCTTAGGGCCTCGCTAAGTTGCTGAGGCTGGCTTTGAACTCACGATCCTCCTGACTCAGCCTCCCAAGTCTCTTGGATTACAGGCGTGTGCCACCACGCCTGGCTATTTGTATTCTTGATGACTGCCTTTCAGACTGGTGTGAAATAAAATCTCAGAATAGTTTTGATTTATATTTCCCTAATGGCTAATGATGTTGAACATTTTTTCATGCATTTGTTGGCCATTTGTATTTCTTCTTTTGAGAATTGTTTAATTCATTTGCCCATTTATTGATTGGATTATTTGGTTCTTTGGTGTTAGGCTTTTTGAGTTTGTTATATATTCTGGATTTAATCCTCTGTCAGAGGAGTAGCTAGCAAAGATTTTCTCCCATTCTGTAGGTTCTCTCTTCAGGTTCCTAATTTTTCCTTTGCTGTGCAGAAGCTTTTTAAGTTGATGCTCTTCCATTTATAAACTCTTGGCATTATTTCCAGAGCTTTAGGGATCCTATTGAGAAAGTTATTGCTTGTGCCTAAAAGCTGAAATGTCGACCCTATGTTTTCTTCTAGGAATTGCATGGTCTCTAGTCTAATTCCTAGGTCTTTGATCCATTTTGAGTTGACTTATGTGCAGGGTGACAGATAAGGGTCTAGTTTCATTCTTCTCCATATGGGTAACCAGTTGTCCAGAACCATTTGCTTAAAAGACTCTTTTCCCCAGTGTATGTTTTTGGGAACTTGCCAAGGATTTGATAACGGTACCTATGTGGGTTTGTCTCTTTGTCCTCTATTCTTTACCAGTGGTCTATGTGCATGTTTTTATGCCAGTAATGTGCAGTTTTGTTACTATAGCTTCGTACTATAATTTGAAGTCAGGTATTGTGATACCTCTAGCATAGCTTTTTTGGCTTAAAATTGCTTTGGCTATTCTGGGTCTTTAATTCTTCCAAATGTATTTTAGGACTGCTTTATCTTGTTCTGTGAAGAATGTCACTGGTATTTTGATGGGGGATTGCATTGAATCTGTGTATTGCTTTTGATCGTATGGCCTTTTTAACAATATTAATTCTGCCTAATCATGAACATGGGAAGTCTTAACATCTTCTTGTGTCTTCTTCAGTCTCTTTCTTCAATGTTCTATAGTTTTCACTGTAGAGGTCTTTCACCTCCTTCATTAGATTTATTCCTAGGTATTTTATTTTAAGCTATTGTGAATGAAATTGTTTTCCTGATTTCTTTCTCAGCAGATTCATTGTTGGTATATATGAAAACTATTGTATTTCGTATGTTGATTTTGTACCATGCTATTTTGCTGAATTGGTTTATTAGCTCTAGCAAGTCTTTTGGTGGAATTGTTTTTTTGTTTGTTTGGATGTTTTGTTTTTGATCTTCTTAGTATCATAGTATCTGCAGACAGTCATAATTTGCCTTCTTTCTTTCCTGTTTTTATCCCTTTTATTTCCTTCTCTTGCCTGATTGCTCTGGCTACAATTTCAACCACCATGTTAAATAGCTGTGCTGACAATGGACACCCTTCTCTTGTCCAGATGCCTTAAGTCTATTTTGTCTGTTACAAATACAACTAAATAAAATTTATTTTGGTTAATGTTGGCATATTATATATTTTTCCATCCTTTGAACCTTTCAGTGTTTATGTGTTTAAAGTGAATCTTCTGCATGTGACATATATTCTACTTAAAAAATATGTTGTATATAGTTAAATATTTGCTAGAATACATGCTATATATTATATATCCTGTATATGTATATATGTGATATAAATATATATGTAATCTTAAAAGTTAAGCTGACAATATTTCTTTTTAAATAATAGGGTACAGTGAACATACCCATTATTATTACTGCAATATTTGCATTTATTTGTATTATCTATAGTTTGAAGTACATTTTTCTCATTCCATTGTATCCTTTCTACTGGTGAAGGTATTATATGCTTTTTAAATTTTCAGTGGTTACCCTAGAAATTACAACTTTCATATTTAATTTTGCAAGTCAATGGTTTTACCTTTTTTCTGATCAATAAAAGGAGTTCAATATTCTTAAAATGTAACTATCTCCTTCTTGGCTGGCATGTAAGTTTTGTCCTGTATCTTAGATAAAATTGTTGTTTAATCCAACAATTTCAATATTAATTTTGTGTATATATCATTTGTTTATATTTATGTACATTTTTTAATTTCTTTGTTCACCATCGCTTTTTATATGTCAGCTCTATTTTATCTCCTGCCAAAAGTTTAAAGCTTCCTTAAGTGAGCATCTATTGGTAATAAATTATCTCGGTTTTTATTTTGCTGAAAAATTCTTTATTTCATCATTATTCCTAAACAGTGGATAATACATTCTAGATTGACAGCTGTTTTTTTTTTCTGGAACTTTGAATATATCATTTTACTGGCTTCTGTATTTCATTATTGCTCTTGAAAATCAACTGTCATTCCAATTGCTCTTCCTTTGTAAGTAACTGGTTTTCTTTTTTCCTCCCTAGTTACATTTCAGATGTTCTCTTTGCCTGTAAGGGGTCTGTAGGAATTGCACTAGGGATTTCTTTTCACTTTTCCTACTTGGGAAAGAAGAAAGGAATAAACCTAGATCATCATCACCTTATGGCCAGGGTCTTCATTTGTCTTCTTCACCTCTGTATTTTTAGCCCTAAACACAGGACCTGACACATAGGAGGAATACAATAAATATGTGCACTGTACTGAATCCATTTATAAATAATTCAAATTCATTTCCTTACAAACAATAGAAGAAAAATATCTCAGCATATCTAATAAGCATATCTTATCTCAGATGTCTCCAATAGTTAATAGTGAACTGGGCGAGGTGGGACACACCTGTAATTCCAGATGCTCAGGAGGCTGAGGTGGGAGGATTATGTGTTCAAAGCCAGCCTCAGCATCTTACCAACACCCTAAGCAAGTCAGTAAGACTCTGTCTCAAAATAAAAAATTAGCCGGGCGCGGTGACGCACACCTGTAATCCCAGCACTTGGGAGGCTGAGGCAGGAGGATCGTGAGTTCAAAGCCAGCCTCAGCAACTTAGCGAGGCCCTAAGCAACTCAGTGAGACCCTGTCTCTAAATAAAATACAAAATAGGGCTGGGGATGTGGCTCAGTGGTTAAGTGTCCCTGGGTTCAATCCCTGGTTCAAAAAAAAAAAAAAAAATAGTTATCAGTAGATATAAAAACAAAGTGAATTTGTTGGTTATTATTCTTTTTTTTTTAGGATAAGATTACCTATTTTCCCCATATAAATCCAAAGAGGATATAACTCAGATTCACATTTCTTTTTTTCTTTTTTGGCAGTGCTGGGGATTGAACCCAGGGACTTGTGTTTGTGAAGCAGGCACTGTACCAACTGAGCTACATCCCCATCCCTAGATTCATATTGATATAAGTTTCCAAGTGATGATTTGAGGTCCTAGGAGTTTAATGTCAAATAAAATCAGGACTTAACAAATTCTGAATATTCAGTAATTATTATTCGCCATAGTGAGTATAACTCACTGTAATTTCATCAAACCCATTCTTTAGAGTACAGAAACAGAGGAAACAGTCTATTTAAAGCCTTCAGTTTTTCAAATACTAGACTGATGTGGTGGAGAGGGATATAAAATTTATAGTGGGTGTCATGTGGTTTTCAATTCTCTTTGCCTCTCTTTATTCTGACCACTTTGCCCTCAAAACACACACACACACACACACACACACACACACACACACACACAATGTATTCATCCTTGCTTTCAATAGGTTTTCACCCTCCTCAAATCCTTGTAAAAGTTGGCAGGTATAAATTCTCTTCTGACAGTGTTTCCAAATGTAAAGGGCATAGGCTTTCAATATAAATCCTATCTCTTCCATAACACCTTCATAACTTTTGGAAAATTACTTAACAGGTGAGCTTTAGTTTCCTTGTGTGTAAACTGATAATAATAGCTACTTTATGGTTCACAGTGAGGATTAGAGCTATATATAATGTGCTTGGTACATATTTGAGTACAATACCCGTATGTACTCATTTCCTGTTATTCTGCCAAGCCTCTACCTACCTCCAAGACTTGAACAGGTGACAAAGGTATAATCCCAAGAGATTGTTCTGATGTTTTGAAAGTCTGAAGTGACAAATGACTCAAGTGCATATCTGAGTTGGGCAAATACAAAGAGAGCAACAGGCAATGACTAACAATTCAGGAAAGATCTTATTTGTGTTAGGTGTTGGCAGCTCTAGATGTATGTGCTAAAGGTAATATGGAGGCCCATTTCCTGGGGCATGAATACCGGAAGTGTCCCACTTTCTCCTATCATGCATGAAACTACTATTAGTATACTATCCACTCCATACTTTATCCCAAGAACATACCAAAAAAAAAAAAAAAATAGAGCTAAGACCTTGGCATGTCACTATTGGGTGGTTTACAATCCCTGACTTATATTGTTCCCCTTTGTTCTTTTTCATTCTGTGTAAACCCTGCTTTATTAAAAAAGTTGACAAACTTTTTTCTTATTATCCTAAAACACCAGAGAGTAAATGTTTTAGGCCTTTTAGGCCGTGTGGTCTACAGCTCAGCTACTCAACTTTGTGGTTGTGGCACACGAGCAGCCAGAACAACACATTTCCTAACTTGCATGTTGGACAAAATAGGTAGTAGGGTGAATTTGACCCACGGACCACAGTGTGCCCATCTCTGTCCTATTGCGCTTCTGAATTCTTCTTATTATCTTCTTGCAACATGTGCAAATCCTTCCTGTGTTGAATTTTAAAATAAACACCTGTCTGTGTTTAATTATCATAGTAGTTTTCTATTGTCAGCTTAACAAATTATCACAATTTGGCAGCTTAAGATGACACAGTTATTATCTGATCATTCTGTAGCTTGGAAGTCTAGATTGGCTTGGATAGTTTCTCTACTTCTGGTTCCACAGACTGAGACCAAGGTATCACCTGATTGAACTCTTAGAAAGCAGCTCTGGGAAGAACATAATTCCAAAAACATTCTTGTAGGCAGAATCCAGTTCCCTGTGGCTGTATGAATGAAGTCGCCATTTCTTTTTCCGGCTATTAACTGAGAACCATCCTTAATTCCTTGAGACCTCTCTCTCCATTCCTTGCCCATAAGATTCCCCACATATCAGAGCCTCCTCGGCCTATTGAGTCTGGCATTTGCAATCTGACTTTCCATTTTGGGGTTTCTCTTCTGACTTCTGCTTCTTTCTCTATTTTTAAAGCCTCATGTGATTACCTTGGGCCCACAGGAATAATCCAGGATCATTTGCTATTCTAAGGTCAACTAATTAGCAACCTAATTCCATCTGCAAAATCTGATATCACCAGTACCTACATTAGTGTTTGATTGGCAGTAATCTTGAGAGGACATCTTTAACATTTAAATACCACAATTACCATCTGGATTTCTAACATAAGTATAAATGTATAGATCACTTGAGATGCACCCAGAAAGAGTTTAACCTATTCAAGCCTTTTGGTTTTGGTAGGTTAGACATTTTTAGATTTGATATACCCTAACAGTCTGTGCTTCTCAATAGGTGATGTAGCCACTTGAGAGGAAATCTGAGGTGGACATGCTATGTTCTTTCTTTCAATGAATGCTTTCTCCAAGGTTAACATTTTTACTTTTTTCCCCAGTTCTGGAACTGTGTTCCATGTATAACTTGCCTTTGTCACTTACATTCAGAAGGATTTCTGGTAATTGCTGTGGGGAACAAGGTTGACATATTTTTCTGGAATGATTTTTTTATTTGCGATCCAGCTATTGATTTGCAAGTCCAATCAGTTGCTGAACCTTGTGGATATAACACTCTCAGGCTAGATATCCCTATTTGACTCTGCTGCTATTCTCAGCCACCATATTCAACTTATCACCAATTCTTGCTAATTCTCATCTTCAATGGCTGAAGTATCTGTATCTTTCTTTTCAACCCTCATCCCCCTGGTATCCTGATTTATATCTTCATCATTTCCTCTCCTATCTATTGCAATAACTTCCTAATTGGCCTGCTTGGTTCTTCTGGTTTCTCCCTTCTCTTATATTTCTCCAGAGATTACATCATCTAGTCTGAACTTTAGAAAACCTGTCTGAGTACCCCATCGTCTCCACAGTGACATTCCAGCTCCTTTGCATGGTATTCAGACTTCCATTGCATGGCCCCAAAACTACCTTTCCACTGCACTCCTCCACAGACTCCCTACCCTTGTCACATAGGCCTATTTACCATTCTCAGAATGTGCCCTAATTAGCTAAATACTTTTCTTCATTTTTAATTAGAAATCTGTTTAGACTACTGAATAACTTCTATGATTGTTAAAATACTCTTCGTAAGCTTGAAAATAGACTATTTATAGCAGTACTAAGGATTGAACCCAGGGATTCTTTACCACTGAGCCACCTCCGCAGCCCTTTTTATTTTTTATTTTGAGACAGGGTCTAGCTAATTTGCTGAGGCTGGCTTTGAACTTGCAATCCTCCCTGCCTCAGCCTCCCAAGTCACTGGGATTACACCACACCCGACTCAAAATAGATTTTATAGCAGCCCAGCTGCTATAGATTGAATTCTAAATGTCCTAATTCATTCCACAAATATTTATCAAGCACAGTGCCAGGTACTTCTCCTAGAGATGGTGAGCAGCACAGCCAAGATTCTTGCCCTGATGTCACTAATCATAATGAGGGCTGTGAGGACGGGAAAAGAAGAGTAATGTGTTAAAGTGGTGGGGAATAGTCAATCATTCATTTTTAAAGTACTACTTGAGAGCACAGTTTATGAAAACCTCTCTTCTGGGTACCAGGAAGAAAAATGGATCAGACAGAAATTGTCTCTCAGGGAGCTTAGAGCCCAGTAGGCGTCTGAAAGCCTAGGCAGAAATAACTCTAAAATAAAGTTAAAACTGTTGTAGGTCACAGGAGAAGTGCAAATAAAGAAGAGGGTGATAGCCATTTCAGGTGGGAAGATGGGAGGTGATTTCACATAGCCATTGCAGATAGGGTTTCAAAGATGGAAAGGGCCACTCAAAGATCATTTCCCTTAGTAACTCATTTGATGGCAAAATCCAGGCAGGCTCTTCTACTACCTGCTTTTTGAATATGTCTGTTAGTCTTGCCATTGCCCTAGCATGGGTTCTGTCACCTCCCTCCTGGGCTATTGCAATGGCCAACCTGTCTTTATTCTCCACTGTAATTCAGTATTCATGTTACATCAAGAAATCTTTCTAGGTGGGGGTGTAGCTCAGAGATAGAGCACTTGCCCAGCAGGCATAAGACCCTCGGTTCCATCTCCAGCACCAAAAATAAAATAAAATAAAATAAAATAAAATAAAATAAAATAAAATAAAATAATAAAATAAAACAAAACAAAATAAAATAAAATAAAACAAAACAAACCAACCAAACAGGAGAGAAGAAAAGAAGGGAAAAAAATTTAAAATTGAATCTAATTGCAATCCCTGTATCATTTGGAACCTTCACTTGTTCCTCATTGCTTACATCAAAGAAAAATCACTTCCCCACCAGGTATAGTGACACATCCCTGTAGTCCCAGCTGCTCAGGAGGGTGAGGCAGAGGATTGCAAGTTCAAAACCAGCCTCAGCAACTTAAGAGAGGCCCTAAGCAACTTAGTGAGACCATGTCTCAAAATAAAAAATCAAAAGGGCTGGGGATATGGCTCAGTGGTTAGGTGCCCCAAGGTTGAATCCTTGGTGCAAAAAAAAAAATCATTTCCCCACTAACATAGCAGGTAAGAACTTGAGCCCTAGACCAGCCTATCTGGGAGGGATTTCTAGCTCTACTGTTTACCAGCTGTGTGATGTGAGGCATGCCATTTTATTGCTGTAGGTCTCTGTTTCCTCAACTATAAAATAGGGATTTACACAAGTTGTTATGAATCAAAACAGACAAAGTATGAGGAGCCATCAGCAAGTACCTAGCAGATAGTATGCCATATACTTGATTAGTACAATAGTGTCTTTTATTGTCACTATAAAATACTACAGAGATTGAGATCGATTCTATAAATAACTTTTTACTTCATTAGGCATTTTTGAGAGTTAATTATGCAGCTGAATAATCGAATTTTAATACTCTTCCCTTTTCCCTTGAGTAGGCAGCTAAGGATTATAACTGGCGAATGGTTCTTTGAAGAAAAGGCAAAGCGTTTCAAGCAAGTGAATGTTCTGGGCACTGATGTTGTCCGGCAGTCCATCTTAAGAAGGAGTCCAGGTAACTAAAGCAATGATTTGCTTTCAAAACTGCTCTCGTTTTCATTTTGGCATGCTAAATAACCTCCTTGTGTTATATAGAAAATGAGCACAGCTGAATTTTTCTGACTCCCTAAGGTTATTTCACACCTCAGCAGCATGGAATGGAAATATGTAATTCATACAAAGAAAGAGGAATACAGTGAAAAATAAAATTTGTACTGATTTTCCATATATCTATTATGTTGAAATTTTCAAAGAAGCCATTTATCTTCATCATAGACGCTTCTTTTCCTGAATGAACCTCTAATATTTTACTGAATATCCAAGAAAGTAACATAAAACAGGTGAATTAAATGATTCACCCTGTGAAAGCCATTCTTGATTTTTCAAAATGTTTTGTTTCAGATGTATTTTATTTAAATGATACTTTTTCTAAACCCTGGTTTTATTTATTTATCTATTTATTTTTTGGTACTGGTGATTGAACTCAGGGGCACTCGGTCACTGAGCCACATCCCCAGCCCCATTTTGTGTTTTATTTAGAAACAGGGTCTCATTGAGTTGCTTAGAGCCTTGCTTTTCCTGAGGCTGGCTTTGAACTCATGATCCTCCTGCCTCAGCTTCCTGAGCCGCTGGGATCACAGGTGTGCGCCACTGTGCCTTGCTAATCTTTGGTTCTTGACAAAGCATTGATATTGTGCACTGCAATCCTGTTTCCCAAATGGGCATTTAGAAATTCAAAGGGGCATATGTGGTTGTCACAACAATTAGGTTAGGTTGAGTTGATGGCATTTAGTAGGCAAGAGCCAGAGATGCTAAATGACCAGAAATGCATAGGAGAGTTTCACTCAATGAAGAATTCCACTGGCCCGAAATGCAAATAACACCTTCAGAATGCTTTTCAGTGCATTCAGACTACAATTTAATTGGTTAAATATTGAATGAAATTTGGCCTTGGGAGCATTTTTCTGATGCGCAGTAATAAAGGTGGAACAAGCATCTTCTGGCCTACCCTGCACTATCTCATGTTTCATAGACAGGAGACGAGTGCCCTTGTTTTTAAGTCTGGCAGACTGCACTGGGAGGCCTGGAACTGATTCCATTGCCACTTCTGGGTGTGGCACTTTCCAGGAAGGGCTTTCACAGATGGGTAGCAGGTGCCCTCCCAGGGTGTCTGGCTTATGTGCTCAGAAGTCAGGTTATCATTCCTATAATCTCATGCTAGAACTCAGTTCCTGGGGATTTGAAGTTGTCATGAACCCAGACTCCCCAGCCCTACAAACCTCTATAGGGGGTTGATGTACCCATTCCCCTGGAAAGTGTATTCCAGCAAACCTCCCACAGATGAGGCCTGATCTTAGTCCTTAGTTAATTCTAGAATATTTCAACAAGTTAGGAAAAACTTTGTACCTGAGCAATCTGGGGTGGAAATGTCATTGCCATTTGCTCTGTATTTACTTTTCTGAATCTTTGTCTTGTGGTAATCTAGGACAGTGGCCGCAGAATAGAAATTTCCATTCATTGGGCATGGTGGCACACACCTTGAATCCATGCAAATCAAGAGGCTGAAACACAAGGATTGCAAGTTTGAGGCCAGCCTCAGCAATTTAGCAAGGCCCTAAGCAGCTTAGGGTATAATAAACCCACTCTCAAATTAATTAATTAATTAATTAATTGAAAACAAAGGTTGGGATGTAGTTCAGTGGAAAAGCACCTCTGGGTTCAATCCCCAGTGCCAAAAAAAAAAAAAAAAAAAGAAAGAAAGAAAGAAAAGAAAAAATTTTCAAGTAAGTATTTTAAGAGAAGGAAAAAAAAAAATTGCTTTCATCCCTGGCCATTTTGTGTGCAAACTTGTCTTCTGATTGTTTTTAATGAGGATCTGAAGAAGTACGAAGCCAAGAGCAAACCCGCCAGGATGTGGGGAAGTCAGACACTTCGCCTTCTGTTGGGCAGAAGGCCAGCCATGATGGGCCCAAGAGAAAGGGGTAAGAAACAGTTTATTGAAGGGAAAATTTAATTTTTATTTCAGACATCTCTGAAATAAAGACTTCTTAGTTTTTCAAGTCTTATCACTTCAGTGACCCAGAGGAGGTCCTGAGACTCAACTGAAGTAACATTTTCTTAGCATTCTTCTCAGGAAATGCAGTTTTAATTACTTTCAACTTTTGGTAAATAAAGGTCCCTGCTGATCTAAGCATGTAGGTCCTTTCACATATCTGCTCCCATTACTTCTAGGCAGAAGGTTTTATGTTAGGACTAGTATTGTCTGTAAACAGGTGACGTCTGCCTTTGTTGTAGGATGCCAATACCCCTCCTCTCCAACCTGCCAGTATATAATATACCCAAATCAAAGATGTTTTATTTAAGCTTAACACATTACATCCCCTCTTTAAAATTCAGACTTCCTTAAAGAAAAAAAATAATCACATTTAACCTCCTGAACTTAATTCAGAAAGCAAATACATGTGTCAAGTACTAAAAGTAGCAATGGGAGATCCACAGGGAAGCAAGATACCAGAAGGCACTGGCCACCTGGGGGCAAAAGAATTCATTTAGGAGAAGAGTAGCCCCCATGCAGACTCTAAGGATTGCTATGTCCCAGCTCTGTACTTTGCAGTCTTTGTTTCTGATGCAGCTATTGGTCAGTTTTGTGGCCAAGGTAGCAAGAGTTCTAATATGTGCCAAGTCACGTTATGATCCTTTCCAGGTCCCATTGCTTCATTTTCTCAGCAGAAGCCAGCCTGAAATGCTGACAGTTTCTCAACCTTTATCTAGCTCTTAAAAAATGTCTGGGATTTTATTTTTTAGAATCCTAAACTCCAAGTGGGAATGAACTCTAGATGTCATCTAACCCAAACACTCTTAATTAACCACATCTTCATTATTTAGCAGAGATGAATGGGAAAGATAATCCAAAGTCTCCTAAGTATCCTATCCCAGGTATCAATCCTTCATTTCACATTGAATCCATTTATCTCAATTCAGGACTCCCATAATGCCTTGCACCTATGCCTCTGACTTCCCCATTCCCACTCACTTGATTGTAAGCTCTTTCCATGCTAGACCAGTAGCATCTTTGCTTTTGTGTTGCAATGTCTAGCATAGTGCCCGATTCCTGAAAAACAATCAATGGTTGGTTGAATAAGTAATTCAGAGCTCACAAGTGCTGCTAGGAGCTACCCTTTGCAAATGCCAGCCCAGGCATCACAGAGTAAGTTACAGAGCTAAATAGAGTTTAGAACCAAGAGACAGTAAGTAACTCACCAGCACAATGAATTATACAAATCCTGAATCATTCAAACCATCATGGCTCTCGGCTGGGCCCTGCTGACACTTAAAACTGACATCTATGGTTCTTGGTCTTCAAAGAATATAACATCCACCCAGCATGGTGGCACACACCTGGAATCCCAGCAACTCAGGAGACTGAGACAGGTCAGCCTAGACAACTTAGTGAGACCCTGTCTCAAAATAAAAAGAAAAAAGTGCTGGGGATGCACGTTGCTCAGTGGTAAAGCAACCCTGGGTCCAATCCCCAATAAGGGAAAAATAAAGAATTTGACATCCAATTGGGAAAGAAAAGGTTTATATCTGAAAAGTTATAAATATAAAAGAATTGCAGGAAAATATAAAATGGCAATATGAGCTGCCAAAATCCTCTCTAAACAAGACAGGGTGTTAATAAATAACAAGAGATGTCATAAGGCTATAACTAAGTCAGTCAGTAGTAAATGCATAGCTAAATAATAAATTCCTGTTGCGGGGGTCATGGAAGCTATCAAGAAGGACATCAAATTGTAAGTGGGATTTCATGTGGACCTTGACAGATGGATGGAGTTCAGGATATCAAAGGGGAGGAAGAATGATTTACAGCCAAGGAGACATTAAATAGAGGTGCACAGGTGGGGACATGCAAGACTTGGTTCTCAGACCAGCATAA
Organism: Glaucomys volans; assembly: GCA_020662805.1. Lineage (NCBI taxonomy): Eukaryota > Metazoa > Chordata > Mammalia > Rodentia > Sciuridae > Glaucomys > Glaucomys volans. Next base: position 67,562 of record JAJEJO010000138.1, read on the forward strand.
ACAGACATTATATAAAGTGTCATTCTCACCCAAAGAATTAATTTTCCAGTAGATTGAAGCTTCCAACAATTTACAGTGACACTTCCGGGGTTCTTTGAAGCAGAGACAACTTAGCAGATTCTATTAAGATCCTGCCAGTACCTTTGGAATCCACTTTTCCCCTACAAAACTGTTGAATGTAAAGTAAGTTAACTGATCTCTCCCAATGCCATCCCCAAAAAGAATATTGTAGCCTTGTTTATTATTATTAAATTCCTTTTGGAAACAGCCATGTTTGGGGCACTCAGTATTATCAAAATTTGAATCACAGTTCTGAAAAGCTGTTTCTGTTTAACTATCAAATAATTTAGTAAAATGGGAGTTCAATAAGATTTCATCTGACATGCGACACTCCAGTGTTCAAACTTCATTACCACAGGAAGGAATGTCATGGAAGATGCAGATGGCTTCCGCCACATGAGTTTAGTCATTCATTCCACAAGAATTGGTTGGGTTCTACTATGGAGGCTTAAAGAAAGTGGCAGGGAATGGGAAAGAGAGTCACTGTTGTCATGCAGCTGTGGTCTAACAAGTTGTTACCCAGTTTGTCTCAGAGAATCACCCCCGCTCTGAGCCAGGTGAGTGCAAGCTCCCTGTTCTGCAAATAGGCCCAGCCCAAGTCATATTTTCCCTCCGCAGGTGACAGTGCTGATTCCCTAAATAAGTGATCTTTCGCTTAACAGGGACATAGTCCTGGCTTACTAACATGATATCCTGGAAGGATATCATAGCCTTCTATGTTACCACCAACAACACTGTATTGCAGAGGTACTGGGACTCCCCAGAATGCCTCAGGCCCAAGTCTTCTTTATTGAAAAATTATTTATTATTGGAAGTACTAGTAATTATATTCTTTTTTTAAAAAAAATTTTAGTTGTAGATGGACACAATAACTTTATTTTATTTATTTATTTTTATGTGGTGCTGAGGATGGAACCCAGTACCTCACGCATGACAGGCAAGCTCTCTGCCACTGAGCCACAACCCTAACCCAGGAATTGTATTCTTTGTATTATGCTTTTATTAGTGCATTATAATAACACATAATAGTGGGGATCATTGTGATGTTTTTATACATGCAAGTCACATAATTTACGAGGAATTATATTCTTGACATGATATCTTTAACTGCTTTCTTATCTACTTTTAAATACATACAAATATATATGATTTCAGGTTTCTTCTTAGCAAGTTCAGATCAGCAACCAGAGGAGAAATCGTAACTCCAAAAACCGAAAGTGGGCGAAGCTACAGCTTGGATTTGGACAGCCAAAATTTTCGGAGTTTAAAGTCAGCCTCTGGTTCAGACAGGTAAGAGACATACCACTGGCAATCAGGTAGCCTGAGGATTAGGCTGATGAATTTCCATCCAACAGGACTTCTGGCTATCTGCAAAGTATCTCTACTTAGAGAACTGACACATAACACAGAAAGTCAGGAGCATATTTTTTTTATTGAAAGAGAAGGTATTTACTTTCCTGGTGGTCATAGAACTGTTGGAATTATCTGTCACCTGCAGGGATATAACTTTCTGTTTGGGGATTCAGGACTGTAGTTCAAATGGAGATATACAGGTCAAATATGTTCTTTCCTTTTTTCTTTTTCTTTTTTATTTGTTCTTTTAGATATACATGACAGTAGAGTATATTTTGACATATTATGCAATACGTGGAGTATAACTTATTCTAATTAGGATGCCATTCTTGTGGTTGTACATGATATGGAGTTTCACAGGTGGTGTATTCACATATGAACATAGGAAAGTTATGCCCGATTCTTTGTACTGTCTTTTTTATTCCCATCCCTTCTCCCTTCTCTTCATTCCCTTTTGTCTAATCCAATGAACTTTTATTCTCCCTCTTATTGTGTGTTAGCATCTGCATATCAGAGAGAACATTTAGTCTTTGATTTTTTGGGAATTGGTTTATTTCACTTAGCATGATAGTCTCCAGTTCTATCAATTTACAGGCAAATGCCATAATTTTGATCTTTTTTATGGCTGAGTAATATTCCATTGTGTATGTATGCCACATTTTCTTCATCCATTCATCTGTTCTATGGCACCTAGGTTGGGTCCATAGCTTAGCTATTGTGAATTGAGCTGCTGTAAACATTAATGTGGCCACATAACTATAGTATACTGTAGTCCTTTAGGTATATACCAAGGAGTGGGATTAAGTGGGTCAAATGGTGCTTCCACTCCAAGTTTTCTGAGGAATCTCCATTCTGCTTTTCAGAAGGGTTGCACCAATTTGCAGTCCCACCAGCAATGTAAGAGTGCACCCTATTCCCCTTCTTTTCATTTGACTTCTTGATCTTTTTGTATTGACTCTTCAGAAATAGGAACCTCTCAGTGTCAAATGCACTTCCTTCATCTTATAAAAAATTATTAAATTATTGATGAAATTATTAATAATTTCATCACTTGAATTGCCTCAGACAATGTTCCCTAAATTTCACTTCCTCCAACTGATTCTCAGAAGGGCCAAGTGAGAATCTCCTGTGCAGGGAGCTATCACTTATCAGAAAAAGTAACGAGAATTAGGATAGCCAAGAGCATTGTCACTTCTTATCAGATTTGATTTTTTCAATCCTGTTGGTACATAAGCCAAGACTTATTTTCGTGATTAGTGTGTGATGCAATAAAAAAGCTAGAGATGCAATAAAAAAAAGAGCCATCCTATGTTTCATTGGTTTTTCCAAATGTTAATTCCCTTTTGTTTGCTTGGGGCTGCAGTAATTCTGCTAAGCCAGGCAATAAAACTGGCGGGCATTCTTCTCCTCCTTAGGTTCTGCAAACAGAATTACATTCTCCTTATAATGCTTTTTGCTTGTTTCTTGTGGCGCTGGGGATCAAACCCAGGGCTCTGCCCACTGTGATCCTTTTAGAATATAGACCAGAGCATTTCCCTAGAAGGGACACTCCTTTCACTATTGGGGTGTTTTCTTTCATGATAACTCTCCATACCTGGGTCTTTTTTCCCTATAATGTTCTTGCAAGCAGGGGTCCTTTTACATAAAACTATACAGAAAAAAAATTATAAGGAAGCACAAAAAATAAATCACTTTTATCCACTATCAAAGGATCATCACTGTATTTAATATTTTCCAAATTTTCAAGAATGCAGATAAATTCCCTTTATAATCAACAGATGTAAACTATAGTTGTTTTTGCCCTTGAAATGGTTTCATTTGGCTTCCTTTAGGGAAGTCCCATGCTGTCACCCTCAAAAACTTTCTATGCAAATCTCCTTTTTGTTTTTGCTTGTTGGACTCCTGATCTTCAAGGTTATAGTGATCAAAATTATTTAGGGATGACAGCCTTTTGCAACTTAGCTAGACCCTGTCACAAAACAAAAAATAAAAAGTATTGAGGATGTAATTCAGTGGTAAAGAGGCCCTGGGATTCGATCCCCAGTACTTATGAAATATTTAGTAATAATATGCATCTAGGTAATGTTGGTCATTTTGCTTAGTCCTCTGGGGTTGAGCCATCTTGGCATATTGTTTGGGACTAGTATTTAAGAGGGACACTATATCAAAAGAGGAAAGGCAGAGTTTCTTATTGGAAAAAAAAAAAAAAAGACTCCAGGCCTACCAAAAATTAGATCATGCCATTTTAAGTTATTTGTCTTACAGTTACTCAGCAAGAATAAAGGGCATGTTCCCCCAATATTACACTGCTTATACTTATTCCAGAATCTGTCTGCCCAGGTTTACTCTTTGTGTCGTTCCTACGCTACGTATAAATAACCTAAACTGTGGTTTAGGTTACGTCATGTGGACATGTATCATAAAATACTGGTGTATGGACTCAGGGGTTTCTTATTCTTTTTTCTTCCTTTTTGATAAAAACTAGTTTGTTTTTTGGTACCAAGGATCGAACACAGGGGTACTCAACCACTGAGCCACATCGCCAGTCCTTTTTTGTATTTCATTTAGAGACAGGGTCTCTCTGACCCTGGTTAGGGCTTCGCCGAATTGGTTAGGACCTCGCTAAATTGCTGAGGTTGGCTTTGAACTCACGATCCTTCTGTTTCACCCTCCCAAGCTGCTGGGATTATAGCATGTGCCAATGCACCCAGCCAAAAAACCATTTCTTTATTAGTTTGAGAAACGAGGCCCTAGACAATCTTGTGCAGTGTGTATTTTAATCTCTTTTTACAGACAAGGAAAAAGACACAGAGAGGTTGGGTGTCTTGTGTAAAGTTATATAGCTTGTAAATGTACGTGGAAACTTGTTCTTATTATAAAATGGAGAAGGTCCCTAAGTAAACTGTCTTTTAAATTGTAAGTACCTGAAATGGTTTACAGATAATCAGAATATAATAGTCAGGATTGCTTTGGCATAAGCATGCTAAGAACAACATTTTCCCATTAAGAAAAAATAGAAATGCTCAGGAGATCATTAAAGCAACATGTCCTTTTCCTGGAACATGTATCTGTCACAATAATGACTCATTAATGGACTGCCACAGCAAGAGATGGGTTCCATTATCCCAAGATGATTCCTTAGAAAGTTGAGGCAGGAGGTGTCCCATTTTTTTAACTCCCATCATCTAAAGAGATTGGGAGCTCCCACTTTCTCTGGGTTCCTACCTGACTCAGTTTGATAATTATTCTCCTTTCTCCTCCACAGTGCATATTTCTTCACGGTTCAATGGTCTTTTCCTGGAGCAGCTGAGTTTGAGTACTCCCTCTGCCCCCCACCCATACTATCTGTTCATTGTCTTAAAATTTATATTGCATGCATTATTTTCTCTTTCTTTTTTAAAAAGTTTTTGGTTTTTGATATACATGATAGTAGAATGTATTATGATGTATTATACATATATGGAGTACAACTTATTCTAATTAGGATCCCATTCTTGAGGTTGTACAAGATGTGGAATTTCACTGGTCATGTATTCATATATGAGCATAGGAAAGTGATGTCTGATTCATTCCACTGTCTTTCCTATTCCCATCCCTCTTCCCTTCATTCCCCCTTGTCTAATCCAGTGAATTTCTATTCCCACCTGCCTCTATGGGTGTTAGCATTCACTTATTGGAAAGACCATCCAGCCTTTGGTTTTTTGGGATTGGCTTATTTTGCTTAGCATGATAGTGTCCAGATCCATCCATTTACCTGCAAATGCCATAATTTCATTCTTTTTATGGCTGAGTAATATTCCATTGTGTATATATGCCACATTTTCTTCATCCGTTGTCCTGTTGAAGAGCACCTAGGTTGGTTTCATAGTTTAGCTATTGTGAATTAAGCTGCTGTAAACATTGATGTGGCTTCATCACAGCAGAATGCTGATTTTAAGTCCTTTGGGTATAAACCAAGGAGTGGAAAACTGGTCAAATGGTGCCTTCTTTCCAAGTTTTCTGAAGAATCTCCATTCTGCTTTCCGAGGAGTTGCAGCAATTTGCAGTCCCACCAGCAATGTATGAGTGCGCCTTTTCCTTAGGTATTCTTTTTTAAGGTACATCTTGAAGGAGTGGAAATGATGTTTTTTCAGATGTCTAATTGACTTAATTTCTTTTCAGTAGTTTCAAAGCAAGCAGGAGAATGGAAAGGCTTAGCAGACTCTCAAAGAGTATAACAAATTGCTGGTTGCTCGAGACTGGACATATGAGACAAAGGAGAGTTTTAAAATGGATAAAAATGTAAATGATAGTTGATAAAGAGAAAATGCTATTCAATGCAGTGATTCTGAGTCCCTTCTAAGTTGGGATGAGTAGTCACTATGCTGTGATTTTGGAGATCTCTATCTTAAATCATGCTTCCCAGAAACAGATCCTCAAACAAGGATTCATAAGCAAGCAAGTTATTGATTTTATTAATACAATTTTAATTTTATTATTCTAAGAAAAACCAGTAAGGAGAGGAAGAACAGAGAAGGGGAAGAAGCTAAGTAATGACGCTATCTCAGATGAGGTCTGAGTCTGAATATCCAACCACGGGGACTCTGGAACATGAACTGTGTCCCTGAGCTTTGTCTGCTTGGAGGAGCAGGACCATTGCACTCCCTGATGCCTGTCAGGCACTGACTATGGGCACTCCTTTGGATGGAGTTTCAAGACTCTAGAAAGGTTGTTTCCTGAGAAATTATTTCCTGGCTATGACTACTGGGAGACCATTATATGAACCAGAATGGCAACTCATTAAATTATAGTCTTTGTCCCTTTTCCTTGGATCCTCTCTCCAGAAATGGATACATCTGGAAAGCCATTATCAAGATTTGGGGTATTTTGAAAGTTTATTTCATATGCTAAAGAAGTGAGATTCTTTTCTAACCTAGAAAACGTGTCATTCTGCAACCCAGAATAACCAAGCTCCCCAGACAGTGTCACATCCCCACACTTGGTCCCTGTTAAAATGAGATACATGTATCTCTCTCTTGCCCATTTTCTCTTAACCACATTTAGCTTGAAGGTTTGTTGGCACCGATTTCTAATTCTTCTTATTTAAATCACAGTAACATGGTATCTGAATCAGAAATGGCTCTTTCTTAATTGGTCTTTAAACTTCTCTGCTTCAATTTAGGCTTCAGGATGCTTTTTTCCTCTTCCTATTTAAGTGGCAAAGGTTCGTGTATTTTATGTCATGTTTTATACGACATCTAAAAGAGTTGGCACACAAATGTTTATGATGATCTGTCTCATTAGTCTAAACCTTTTCTTCATGTAATCAACTGAAAGGAAAATATTTTTGAGAGGCTCACGGTAAATGTCAGGAACAAATGAGAAAGTACATGTCATTTTTGAGATAGTGCTGCTGGCAACAATAATTTCCAGTAGCTGACTTATGATCACAAGAATTCTTTCCTCATTACAGGATAGCCTCTCGAATGTCATCACCACAATTAATCAACTTCTGCCACAGCTTCTATACAAGTAGGATTTTTGGTTTCAGAAGGGCGGCTGATCCATGATGGGGACTTTGTCAAAACCACCTGATCTGAGAATATCTTCAGCACACACACACAAATGGAAATACCCCCATGAAACCCTTTGTTTGTAATTTCTTGACTGTTTTGTACAAGATTCACCCCAGCCTTTCTTTTTTGCAACTATTTTACCTAAAACAATAGGGAGAAAGATTTTTTTGGTAATAGGAGAGTTGAGTACCTATGGTCACAACACAGCAGCACTGGGCAAGTCCCTAAGCCCTTCCTGAGGAGGACCTGAGATGAACAGAAAGCACTTGGAAAGGTCTGACTATGGTTACCTATTGTCAAGTGTAGCAATGTAACACTGAGGTAGGAAGGCTCAGGAAAATCACCCAGAAACTTAAAATTCCAAATTACAACAATCTATTGGATCAGAAAATGTTATTCTCTCCTTGTCAGGAACAACAAACACAATCACAAGCCCCTTCTGAACTGAGTTCATTAGCACACACTTTAGAGTATCAGTTCTAGAAAGAGAAAGTTGGAGATCTACATAGTATCAAAGGGAGGCTGCCAGAAATTTTTCAAAATTATTTTAATCAAATCCCAAGAAACTAACCCCTAACTCTCTGATCCTCAGATTATCTTCTTGATCATTCGTTCTATTAGTGCAAAACTCTCCTGGTTGGAACGATTTCATCTTTTTTAAAAAATATTTGTATTATTAGTTGTTGATGGACCTTTATTTTATTTACTTATTTATATGTGGTGCTGAGAATCAAATCCAGTGCCTCGTACATACTAGCCAAGCACTCTACCACTGAGCCACAACCCCAGCCCCCTGGAATGATTTTACCTTGATGAAATGATAAGCAAGGGCCAGGCGTGGTGGTGCATGCCTGTAATCCCAACACCTGGGAGGCTGAGGCAGGAGGATTGCCAGTTCAAAGCCAGCCTCAACAACTTAGCGAGGCCTAAGCAACTCAGAGAGACCCTGTCTCTAAATAAAATACAAAATAGGGTTGGGAATGTGGCTCAGTGGTGGAGTGCCCCTGGGTTCAATCTCTGGTACCAAAAAAAAAAGAGACAAATGATAAGCAAGCAGTATGAGAAACTAGAATGGCCTCAAGCTTTGTGTGGATGGACAATACTATTTTTATCCTGACTGTCATGTACTAACTATGTGACAGCATGGTGGTGTGGTGACAGGTGTGTGTATATACAAACACATGCATACATGTATGGAATACTTATTTAACCACTCCATGACTCAGTTTACTCATTATTAAAATAGAATTTTTTTTCTTTTCACATTTTAATGATTTTCTTAACATTTTTAATTTTTGAAGAGTAGCATTTATTACAAAGGCCGGAATGGTTGGTACTTGTATCAGAGTCTTGGTAAAAAACTTCTTTCCTGCTACATTGTTATTTTTACTTTCTTCCAAGACCTATGATAATATGAAATTTTTACAGGGATGCTGGGCAATGGAAACTGGCTAACCCCTAGAAGATACTCAGTAAATGCAGCTGCTAGTTGCACGATTATTGAAGATGGTAGTGTTAATTGGATCATATCTGACTTTTATGGCTTCTCTAGTGCACAGAATTGAAAAAACTTATGAATTGTGGTTGTCAGTTCTGATGGTCATTGCCTATTCTTTCTTTTGCCAAATTTACCTTCTGGTAATGATTTGTGCAAGTTCAGACATTTAAAAAAAAACAAAAAACCCTTCCTTTATTCCATCTAGTCTCTCTGATTGGCTCAACTGTAAGCCCAAATCACTTTAACCAGTGGTGGTGTGCTTTGCCAATAATATGCTTACTATTATAACTTACTAGAATAGTAATTAAGAGAGTGAAACTCAGCATATATTAATACAAACCAGCATATTTTGTAGCATATTTTGTGTTCATTGTGGGTTAATGAGGAATAAAATAAGAACAAACACATTCTGATTTGTCAAAACTTTACATTTACTTATGAAGTTCCATTTAATAAGAAAATTGTGATCATCTTGAGACCAGAAATTATTTTTTCTTTTATAATTATTGAAGGGAATTAAATCATTTTAGTAAACATGAAAGTGATTCAAACCCATTTACCAAATATCGTGATTTCACACCACATTTATTAAATGTGCATCTTGGGTCAAACACTAAAACAACGGAAAAATGAAATATAATTTCTGGTCTTTGATTAAACATGTACTGAGTAACTTCTTTGTATCAAGGCACTATGAAGATGCCGGAGATATCATGGTAAATATGACATGGACTCTCTGTCCCCAAGGAGCTCACAGATCAAAGAAACACCAAGGTCCACATATGTGGATCAAGTAGGGAACCAAACAAGGCCTTCTGCAATTTTAAGTGTGGTTTAATGGTAAAAATGTCTTTATTAGGACCAAACTTCCTGCTAAGCGGTTTGGCAAAGACCATACATCAGTAGCAGCTTAATAGAGGAAAGTTAGCCGGGCATGGTGGCGCATGTCTGTAATCCCAGCACTTGGGAGGCTGAGGCAGGAGGATCGCGAGTTCAAAGCCAGCCTCAGCAATTTAGCGAGGCCCTAAGCAGCTCAGTGAGACCCTGTCTCTAAATAAATACAAAATAGGACTGAGGATGTGGCTCAGTGGCTGAGCCCCGCTGGGTTCAACCCCGGTTTTAAAAAAAGAAATAGAGGAAAGTTGAACAAGGCCTTGTGAAGAATGGAGAAGATTTGCAGAGACAGAGGGGATATCAGGTGGGGAGAAAGCGAAACACCTTGGAGGTGGCAGTGAACTTGGTGAATTGAGAGAATACTCAGGAATGTAGAATGCTTGGGAGAATGCTAGTCAGCACTGGGCAGTAAGTCTGAAAGTTAGGGGGGCGCTCAATTCCAAAGGCCCCAGAGTCAGGCAAATGGGGTTAAACCCAGTGAGCCCCTGGAGGGTCTTGAGGAGGAGGGTGATGTGGTAGTTGCTGAACAGTTCCAGTGTACTCTTTGGAATGAAGTGTAGGTCACGTGTGTTCATCGTTTTTCTTTTAACTGTTCCCTGCCTGTGTCTTTGATTGTCTCTCTGCTCCCATGTTAAAGTCAGAATGCTCTTTATCATGTAGAGGAAGCATCGGTTCATCAGATCTCATTGACCAAGAGGTTGGACCTGGGACTCCGAGGAGCATCCGGAGCAATGGTGTGACCTCAATCACTCAGAGATCACCAGCCCCAAGCATCCACAGTGTGGCCTCAGTCAGCAGTAGAGTAAGTGCACAAATGTAAAGAGACACCCAGCCTCTGGGATTTGACTATGCCACCAAGGCGTGACTGGTTTGAGGTCTCCCTCTCAAGCATGTCATTCATGTCATTTATGTTATTTAATGATAAAAACTTCTTTATCAGGACCCAGATTCCTGCATCCTTAGCTTTTGGCCCCAAACCCAAAGTGAAAAGGAAATGGAAAGACAAGATTTAAAGGTGGCTTTGTATGATGGGGATTTCCATGGCTACATGGTTTAAACAAATATGAAGAATTTGGTGAAGGCTGATTTCAATCCTCCATGTTACTTCTCAGAGAAAATATTCATAAGTGGACAGCACTAAAATTTCTCCAAGCTGATTTGAATGGGGAAAAGTAGAACCTTGAAATGTTTTCATAGTTTTCTATATGTCCATTAAAATAATGTATCCACACATGATGAAAGCTTAAATGGACGATTTTATAGGTGTGATAAATTATATTTTATATTGCTGTTCTCTTTTAAGGGAGAAGATGGAGAAAGCATTTGGAAGGTGTTATGGTTTAGATGTGAGGTGTCCCCCAAAAAGCTCCTATGTGAGATAATGCAAGAAAGTTTAGAGGTGAAATGATTAAGTTATGAGAGCCTTAATCTAATCAGTGTATTAATCCCCTGATAGAGATTAACTGGGTGGTAATTGAAGGCGGGTAGGGTGTGCCTGCAGGAGGTGGGTCCTTGGGGGTGTGCCCTTGAGGTATATATTTTGTATCTGGCGAGTGAGAGTTCTCTCTGCTTCCTGATTGTCATGTCCTGAGCCGCTATCCTTTGCCACACCCTACTACCATGGTGTTTTGCCCCATCTTGTGCCCAGAGCAATGGAGTTGGCCATCTGTGGACTGGGACCTTTGAAGTTGTGAGCCGCAAATACTTTTCCTCCTCTTCATTGTTGTTGTTAGGTCTTTTGGTCATGGCAGTGAAAAAGCAACCTAAAACACAAGGAATTTTTTTAATGAAATATTTTGTTGGAAGTCTTTCTTGGAATAAATTAGCATCTACTAGTTTTAAAAAAATTGATACTGGAGATTGAATTTTTGATTTTGAGGCAGAGTCTTGCTGTTGCTGAGGCTGGCCTCAAACTTGTGATCCTCCTGCCTCTGCCTTCTGTCCAAGTTGATAGGATTATAGGTGTGTGCCACTGTGCACAGCTGATTTTTTTTTTATTAAGTTAGAAAACTCAGTATAGATTGCTGGCATGTGTATTTAAGAAACTATTACATATGAATCACAGTTCTTTGACTTAGCTAATATTTAGTGAGGTTTTACTATATGACAGGCACCAGTCAAGCAAAGACTTGAAGGAAGTAAAATGTCTGGGTCTAGGTGTCTTCCAGGCAGAGACAGTAATGCACTTGGCAGGCACGCATGGAGAATCTGCTTCACTACCTACACCGGTCTCCATCTTGAATGGTCAGTGACTTGTTCAACCAGTTGCTAAAATATTTTTAATGCCTAGGAGGAAAAGCCCGTGCAAAGACCCTGAGGTGGGGAAATGCCTAGTCTGTTTCAGGAAGATCTAAGTAGACATTGTAGTTGTTTCTAGGAAATGAAGGAAAAAGTACTAGGAAACGAATTCGAAGAGATCATAGGCCAGATAGGACCCAAAAACTACTGCAAGCACTTTGACATTTACTCCAGTTAAGATGGGGGAAGTTGGAGCGTTTGTGGCAGAGGAGTGACATGATCTGCCTTCTGTTTAAGCAAGATCTGGGAACTGTGTTGACAGCAGCTATGAGGCATCAAGAGCGGGGGCCAGAAGATCAGTTAGGAGGCCATTGTCACATTCTAGGCAAGAGACTGAGCTTTGGAAAAGGGAGATAGTAGTGGAGGTGGTGAGCAGGCAGATTCTATAAATATTTTAAAGGAAGAGCCAAAAGGCATTCAGACAGATTGAATAACAATAATAGATTTGTTTAAACACTTGCAGTCTAGGTTGTACTTGCTAAGATAGAAGGCATATTTTAAATTTCATAAATATTTATGCTCAGCTCAGCAAGCAGATTATGTTCAATAGTCAAAAAAGTACACAGATAGTTGTTGATTATGCTCATTTCTTTGCAACCTAATAAAGAATGATATGCAAAGTATTTAGCAACTGTTATGGCAGGGACACTGAGCAATCAGAATAAATACTGGCAAAAGACTGGGGCAGTATCCTGGGGTCTTCTCCATGCTACTCATTAATTTGGATTATAGGGAGACCTGCGAATGAGAGGAAATGGGGAAGGGGTGGTAGACAAGGAGTAGTGCTGTCACCAACTGATAGAAAAGTATCTAAAAATTTTTAACAGCTAGTGCAGCTGTGCCAGTGGGTAGCAGGTATCAGTCCAATAACCAAAAAAAAGTAATCAAGTTGTTTCTCAAAATAAGGATTATCAGCCAGGCACAGTGGTGCACACCTATAATCCCAGTAATTTGGGAGGTTGAAGAGGAGGATCACAAATTTGAAACCAGCCGAGGAAATTTAGCAAGACCTTGTCTCAAATTAAAAAGGTCTGGGGAGGTGGGGAGGTAACTCAGTGGTTAAGCATCTAAGTTCAATCACCAGTACTAAAGGAAAAAAAAAAAAAAAAGATTATCTTCCCAAGGGCCAACCGTTTCAGATGATTAGGGGGCAAAAATCACCTGTCAAGCCAGTCATGTGGTGGTGCATGCCTGTAATCCCAGCAGCTCAGGAGGCTGAGGCAGGAGGATTACAAATTCAAAGCCAGCCTCAGCAACTTAGTGAGGTCCTAAGCAACTCAGTGAGACCCTGTCTTAAAATAGAAATAAAAAATAAAAAGGACTGGGGTTGTTGCTCAATGGTTAAGTGCCCCTGGGTTCAATTTTTCGGTATCCAAAAAAAAAAAAATCGCTAGTCAACAGAAATTCCCTGGATTGAGTTGAGTCCATTTACATATACATAGGCAATGCCTATGTAGATCTCTTGCATTCTTGGTGATCTAAGCTGGTGTTTTCTAAGAGAACAAGATAGACAGAGAAATATTTCCTGTTGAATAAAAATAAGACAGCATTGTAGTTCATGAAGCACATTTGCTCTTTCATGATGAAGGGAAGAGGTATACAGCGTTAGATAATGAGCAAGGTCGCATCTTCATAATTTCTCCTGTTTCTTAGCATCTCTTTGTTTCAATGGTTTTTTTTTTCTGTTTTAGCAAGTAAGAAATAATTTTTTGAGTGGAGAATTTGTAGAACATGATGGTCTCTAACCTAAAACCTCTGACTTGGCCTCACATCCAAATGGTTTTCACCACTTACCAATAGCACCAAGCTAAGGACCAAGCTCCAACATCATGAGCCTTTAGAAGACATTCTAAATCCAAACCACATCTCGTGATTGAGAAGAGGGGATGTTGAGAGTGGGAACAAACACGGGACCAAACATGGAACCAAGTGCTATTCTGAGGGTATAATGCTTGCTAGATTCTTAAACACATTTTATGTAGCATTGAGGTGACCCTTACCATCTTGCTAATTATATTTTAGAACACTCATTCATTTTGTGAATTAAAAAGTATTCAACACCTTTTCTGTTAAATAACAAATCTCTTGAAATAGATTTTAGATAGCAATTGTTGATAGCAAGTTTAGGAATTATATGGGCTTCTGATGAAGGTCCTTCAAATGTCAATTCACTTCTCTTAAAAAGAAATAAGCACAAATGTGTTTGTACTGAAGTATATTTATATAGAGAGATTTTAAAGTAAACTATGGTCAGTATAATGTTCCTTTCTATATTTTTACCTTGTGAAGGAGCGTGGTTTTGAACATTCCATGGGTTTGACTGCCCTTGAAAGCACCTCTGAGGAGCTTGCAAAGAGTCATCGCAGAAACACTTCAGGCACACCTTCCATTGCAGTGTCTGGGACCTCCGTCTCCTCAGGTGGGTAGTTACAACATGGCTACTCTGTTGTTAAAAAGAAATGACCCAATCAGATGATCGACTGCTCTATGTGGCACCTTGTGAATGTTTTCTGCCTCAGAAAACAGTCATCCATTCTTTGACCTATCGTAGTAGGCCCACTGCGTGAGAACCGCTTGAAGGTTGTCCCAAGTGCAAATCCATTTAAGTGTATACTGTTGTTAGGCATCATCTTCAAGTTTCAGAGGTATACTAAAATATCAATGTACAAGTATAGGAAATATAAATGATCCTGGAATATGTTTGATGTGATAGATAACAATTGCCCAGAGCTCAAGGAAATGGTAGTCCAACTGATATGGTGGACAGAAATTCCCTATATCCAAAAAAATCTGCATGGTTTAATAAAGGAGCTGTCTGCAAGCTGCATTAAGGTATTAATAATAATCCTTTTCATTTATATGGCACATTCACACATATTTTATTTCACGATTACAGCAATCCTGTGAATCAGGTATTATGTTGCATGTATTTTTACCTATGAATAAGGAAACTCTGGAGAAATTTGTCATAATTTGAAGTCTATGTCCATATATAGAACTGACTTCATGATGAAATTCTCAACATTAAAAAGTTATCTGTTACCTTATGATGGTATCTGCATCAAGTGCAAGGCTAGATTCTGGATCGTAACTCAAAAGAGGTAGGAAGTCTGTCCTAGATAGCAGCTCCCAAAGACTCCCATCCACCACCCAAGGTCAAGAAGTAGTAAAGCAGTTCAGCTGTTAAATGAAAAAATTGGGGTGGGGGTTCAGGGGGTTGTACCCAGGGTTGCTTTACCACTAAGTCGTATCCCCAGCACCTCCCACCTTTTATTTTCATTTTAAGACAAGAGTCTCACTAAATCGCTGAAGCTGGTCTTGAACTTGTGATCCCTCTGCCTCAAGCTCCCAAGTCACTGGGATTACAGATGTGCACCACCATGCCCAAACCGAATGAACAAATTTTAAACTATCCTAGAAACCAACATTACAAAGTCTCTTCTACTACTTCCACTCAACAGCTCTTGTGTATTGAGTACATTCTCTGTCAGGCACTATGTTAAGCGTTTCTCTGTTATTTCATTTTAACATTTTAAACTTAAGTACTTGATTGCTCTCTCCAGTCTTTCTTATTTATAAACAACTATATCTACCACAGCAGAGCTTTGGTATAGAATTATTCCATGGAATTAAGCTATCCTGATTGGTAAGCTATGTATAGCAGTGCTGACTTTGAACTTGCAATCCTCCTGCCTCAGCCTCCCCAGCCGCTGAGATTACAGGCGTGCGTCACCAGGTCCAGTGAAGTACATTATTCTTTAGCTTTTATATATACATATTATATATATATATAGTTATAGTTATAGTTATATATGTACATATATATGTATATATATATTAAGTTTTTGTGAATATTTATTGTGTATTTATAGGCTTCTTTTTTATTAATTTTTAATTTGCTCGAATTAGTTATACATGACAGTAGAATGCATTTTGACACTTTGTACACAAATGGAGCACAACTTTTCATTTCTTTGGCTGTACATGGTGCTTTAACTTATATATTTAAAACTGAAAGCAAGATGTTTTATTGATGGAAGAATGTTCTGGTATCTAACAAAATAGACCTTCCTCTCAGTTGATCTGTAATCACTCCCTTTTTGTGTAAAGGCACTTGCTATATTATTTGAAAATGGAAATTTAGAATTGGTTGACTTGTATTTTATCTCAGATATGAAAGTATAGTGAATTCTCTAAATATTAAAATCAAGAATGGTTAATGTTCACCAAGTACATGTAATCCCAGCTAACTCAGGAGGCTGAGGTAGGAGGATCACAAGTTCAAGGTCAGCCTCAGCAACTTAGCAAGGCCCTAAACAACTTAGTGAGACCCCGTCTCAAAATTAAAAGTAAAAAGAGCTGGAGATATGGTTCAGTGGTTAAGCACCCCTAGGCTCAATTTTGTCTGGTATTATGAAAAACAAAATAAAAATATTAATGTTTTATTGTTTTCCAAGTTTATAGACCTAATCTATCCAATCTATGAGATTTTTTTAAAGTCTAGGAGTAAAGCAGAAGCTTATTGAAAATGCAAGTATTTTAACACAAACTGCATGAAGTTATTGACTCTGGCTGTTGTTAGCATGACACTTGGAAAATGAGAACTTCTAACCAAAATAAGATAATTCACATCGTTTTTCTTTTTTTCCCTCCAGACCGGAGTCGATCTGAGTTAGATTTGAGTGAATCATTTACAGAAGACTTAGAAGATACTGTAAGCATAAGAAGCAGATCTGTCCCTGGGACTTTAGACAAAGACTTGGTAGGTTGGATGTGGAAGAGAGTCCAATGATATGACAAAAGGTCATGGTCTTGCTCCAAGTAATTCCACTTTTATGTAATGATGACTTGAGAGTAAAGTGAGGATATATGTTATCTCTTCCTGTTAGTCCTAACATAAGTGCAAACTATACCAGGCTTGGTGATGCAAGCCTGTAATCCCAGGAGCTCAGGAGGCTGAGGCAGGAGGATCGCGAGTTCAAAGCCAGCCTCAGCAACTTAGTGAGGCCCTAAGCAACTCAGCGAGACCCTGTCTCTAAAAATATAAAAAGGGCTGGGGATGTGACTCCATGGTTAAATGCCCCTGGGTTCAATCCCCGGTACAAAAAAAAAGAATTATTTAGAAAAAGCAACAGATAATCAGGTTAATGATAGATTATCTCTAAGAAAGTATCTGTCAGGGATTTATTTCATTCCTGGGTAAAGACTCATCACTTCCTCTAAACCTAGGATCTAAGGGATCCTGGCATTTTCTAAACCAAATATTACTTTCTGACTATATATTTTACATGAACCTTTTTATATCTCAAGTTGTCCCCAATAAGCTGCCTTCCTGAGACTAAATTATGTGAGAATTAATGTTTCAGTGCACTCATTTATAAAATGAAAAGGTTAAATTAGAGCATTATTAAGGTTACTTCCCACTCTAATATTCTGATTTCTGTAATTGCCATAATAAAATTTGAACTCCTTAGAAGAAACATAGCACAGATGTTAATTGATATCAATAGTTTTCCCAAAGCAAGCCAGGAAACTTAGAGCTCTGGAACTAAATTTTATTTACTGCAGCATAAAAAGCTGGGAAAGTACTTTAAAATCCATCAGGAACAAAAAAGATATGCAGTGGGATCCGATGATTCCAAGACTTACTTATGCTCCACCTTAAAGAACAACTAATTCCAATGTTATTAAACTATTCCTGTTCTTAGAAAACCATGAAAATCTTCAAATTCATGGTATGAAGCCAATATAACCTCAAATCTCAAACTTGATTTTAAAAATAGTTTAAAAACTAACACTGTAGTCAAATGGTTTATGAAAATATATACAAAACTTAGGCTGTAAACCCAGCAGCTTGGGAGGCTGAGATGGGAGGATCTTGAGTTGGAAGCAAGCCTCAGCAGCTGAGCCAGGGACTAAGCAACTCAGTGGGAACTTCTCTTAAATAAAATATAAAATAGGGCTGTTGATGTGGCTACAGTGCCCCTGTACCTATTATATATATATATATATATATATATATATATGTATATATATATATACACACACACACACACACACAAAACTTGAAATACAATATCAAGTAAAACTTAGCAGTGAATCAAAAAATATTGCAATGAGTGTAAGTTCTATTCCAGGTGTGAGTTAAAGAATTAATATATATAAGAAATCAGGCCGGGCGTGGTGGCACACGCCTGTAATCCAAGCGACTTGGGAGGCTGAGTCAGGAGGATCGCAAGTTCAAAGCCAGCCTCAGCAACTTAGCAAGACCCTAAGCAACTCAGTGAGACCCTGTCTCTAAATAAAATACAAAATAGGGCTGGGGATGTGGCTCAGTGGCCAAGTGTCCCTGAGTTCAATCCCTGATTCAAAAAAAAAAAAAAAACAAGAAATCAGGTAACATTTTATCACTCTATTTAAGAAGAATACACAAAACTAGGTCAAAGGATGCTGAAAGCTTTTGGCAAAATTTTACAGCCTTACTTAATAAAAATACTAATTTAAGTATGATTTCTCAAATACTAAACATCCAAAAGGCCACAGCATATCTCACTTTCAATGTTGATAGGATGGAGCTATTTTCATTAAAATGAGAAAAAGGAATTCTCACTGTTGCTATTATTAGTTAACATTGTTCTGAAGGTTCTGGAAAGTGCAATAAAAAATAAAATGACCTTTATAAATATTAAATAAGATACTAAATTACACATTTTGCTAATAATATGTTTGCCTGCTCAAACGTCCTATGTGATTTAGTAACTAAAAGCTACTAGAATTAGGGCTGGAATCATAGCTCAGTGGTAGAGCACTTGCCTAAGACGTGTTGAGGCACTGGGTTCAATCCTCAGTACCACTTAAAAATAAATAAATAAATAAATAAAATAAAGATATTATGTCCAGTCTACAACTAAAAAAAATTTTTTTAAAAGGAGCTACTAGAATTAACAAGAGAATTTGGGAAGACCAATAGCTCAACTGATCTGAGTTTATAGTCTTCATCAGGGTAAGCAATAGACCCCTGAAGTAGCCAGAAATGTAATGGCTAATCAATCAACAAGAAAGTCATATATGGCCTTGTTAAGCTCTCTAAACATTCATGTGGAGAATTGAGGAGAGGGCAAAAGCAGACGGGCACAAGATATGCAAGCATCCCTGGCTGACCATAAACCTGAGTACATGCCAGAAGGCCCCTTGGGAAGTAACAGCTTGGGGTGACTTAAAAGGTGACTGATTTTGATAGACTCTAAAAACAACACACAGATCCACTGAAACAAGAAGGAAGGGTCACTGACTGGAGGTGTTTGAGCACAATATCTTCACAGTCATTAACTTACCATTAAATTCTGCACACACAGGGATGATCCGTAGGAAGTTTGGCTTAAAAATAAAAACTAAAAGTTAAAAGTTAAAACCAAGCAGAAATATCAGCAGCCACATATGGGACAGAAAACAGATTCTACAGATTAGTCCGGGCAAGTTGCTAAACATACAAGCTAAAAATCAAGCATATAGAAACAAGCAACAATAGCAACCATCAGAATCCAGAGTTGCTACAATATGTGAAGGCAAGTATTGGTTCTTTGAGAGGATCAACCATATTGACAAACTAGGATTTTCCTAGCCAGGATTTCTCAATCATGGCACTATTGACATTTGGGGCTATATAATTCTTTGTTGGGGTCGAGGGAATGCTCTTTTGTGTAAAGTAGTATGTTTAGAAGCATCTCTAGTCTTTACCTAGGCACCAATAACTGTCCCCCAACTTTGACCTCCCAAAATATCTCCAGACACTACCAAATGTCCCAAAGGGGACAAATCGGCCCCAGATGAAAACCAGTGTGTTAGAGTAGCCAAGAGTAGCCAAAAAAAAAGTGAGAAGACACAAATTACAAAAGTAGGAATAAACAAGGGGATACAACTGCCAATAGAACAAAAAGTTTAATGATTGGGTCATACTATAAACAACGGTATGCCAACACAATTGGCAGCTTAGGTGAAATAGACGTACCTTTAGGAAGACACAAACAACCAGAAATACCTCAAAAAGAAAATCTGAGTAGATCTATGATAAATAAAGATATTGAATTAGTAATTTATTAATTTTTTGCCCATGTACATTTTTTTCCATATTTTTATTGATGCATTATAATTGTACATAATCATGGGATTTGTTGTTATATATGCATACATGCACACAATATAGCAATATAATGTGACCAACATCATTCCTCAACATTTCTCCTTACCCTCCCTCCTCCCTTACCATGATCCCTTTCCTCTACTCTATTTGAATTAGTAATTTAAACCTTACTTGTTAAAAGAAAAAAAAAATGACCACAAAATCTAGCTTTGTAGACCTTTATTGGCATTATTTGCAATTCTAGAATCTGTTCGCAGTGTGGACCAAATGCCTGATGCCTTACCACGTAGGCAGAGAAAAGGAAGCGATATATTGGAAATGGAAGTAAGATACAGAAACAGCCTGACTGGTCATAACTCAAGTCTGTCTTATTTAAATGGGATTTGAACAGTCAGTTCTTTGTGATTGGCCATACTCCTCTACTTTTACAAGAATTGGTTGCAGTCTATTTACATATCACGTTAGGTTGCAGTTCACTGGAGAAATTTTTATAAGAAACACAAAATATGTATAGAGGCAGCTTTAGGCCAAACTTTAAATTTCCTAAAGACAATCCAAAGCACAGATGGCTTACTCATGAATTCCATCAAATATTTCAAGGAGAAATAATACTAATAATTTACAAATTTGTTCAGAAAATGGGGGAAGAAATATTTCTGAGCTAATTTTGTGAGGTCAGTATTATACTGATACCAAAGCTAGACAAAGACATCATTAAAAAAGAAAACTACAGCTGGGTGCAGTAGTGCATGCCTGTAATCCCAGAGGCTCAGGAGGTTGAGGAAGGAGGATTGCAAGTTCAAAGCCAGCCTCAGCAATTTAGCGAGGCCCTAGGCAACTTAATGAAATCCTGTCTCAAAATAAAAAATAAAAAGAGCTGGGGATGTGGCTCAGTGGTTAAGCACCCCTGGGTTCAATCCCAGGTACAAAAGAAAGAAAGAAAACTATAGACCAATATCTATCATGCACATAGATGCAAAAATCCTTAATCCATTGAAATTTACAAAAACGTTACTGTACCAAATTAAAGATCTAAATAAATGGAGATATGTTCTATGTTCATTGATTTAAAAATTCAATATTTTTTAGATGAAAATTCTCTCCAAATGAATCTATAGATTTAATACAAATGAAAATCCAGGTAGTATGTTTTGTGGAGATGGACATGGTGGTTCTAAAGTTTTTATGAAAATTCAAAGGGCCCAGAGTAAGAAAATAAATTTTGAACAGTAAAGTTGGAAGATTTATACTACTAGATTTCAAAATTCACTATACAATGATAATAAGTACAGTACAGTAATGCAATCACAAATCTGAAATTATTATTCTTCTTTTTCTTCTTCTTTTTTATTTTTTGTGCTAAGCTTCATCCCCAGACCTTTTTATTTTTGCTTAGGACCTTGCTAAATTGCTGAGGCTGGCCTTGAACTTGTGATCCTCCTGAGTCACTGGGATTACTGTTGTGTGTGCACTACCACACCTGGCCCCAATTTATTTTTTATTTTTTATTTTTTTGTTACTGGGGATTGAACCCAGGGGCACTCCACCACTGAGCCACATCCCCAGCCCTATTTTGTATTTTATTTAGAGACAGCATCTCACTGAGCTGCTTAGGGCCTTGCTAAATTGCTGAGGCTGGCTTTGAACTTGCGATCCTCCTGCCTCAGCCTCCCAAGTGCTGGGATTACAGGCGTGCGCAACCGCGCCCGGCTCTGGCCCAAATTATTTTAAATTTAAAAATAAGTATGTTCCCCAAAGTGAATCATCTTAGAGGTTGGGGAAGTAGGAATTGAACCCAAGTCTGTATGATTCCAAATTTGCAAGCACTGTGAGGAAAGAGACCCTGTCCTCCAACTCCAGCCCCTGTCTACCCCTCCAATGGTATAATTCAAATTGACTAGAGAGGGAAAGAGAAAAACCTAGGAATGGGGTGATTTCTAGATATTTTTATTTGATTTTCAGGTATTTACAAAAGAAAGTTGTGTTTCAGTTGGAACACTTTCCAGGAAAGAAATGAATGAAACCTGATTTTCTCTCCTCCTTTCTTAGAACTCCTTGGAAGAGACTGGAGGCGTTGATTTGGCATCCTCCCACTTTTCTGCAAACACCCACAGTCTGGCAGGTGGCCTGTCAACCGTAAGCAGTTTTCTAGCACACACAGAGATTTCCTTCTTTCTCTTGTGAATTTTCTGTGCATTTCCAAAGGAGAAATAAATGTTCTTGGGAAAATGTAACTGAACTAAAATTGAGTTGTAACTGAATTAAAAGTCATAGTAGGTTCCTACTTCTCCTTTGTCCACAGGGTACTCTTTAGTCTAACTTTATGAGGGTTTTATCTAAGGCTCCTTGTTCTTTCCATGTTCCTTGCCCAGGCTTTAAAATCTCTTAATTGTCAGCCATTCATGGTGGCACATGCGTATAATCCAAGTTGCTATGGAGGCAGGAGGATCTTAGGTTAGAGGCCAGCCTCACCAATTAGCAAGCCCTTTTGTCTCAAAATAAAAAATAAAGAAGGCTGGGGATGTAGCCCATTGGTATAGTGACCCTGGGTTCAATAGCTAATACCCAAACAATAAAAAATAACCCTCTTCATTTTCATTTTATAAAGTACCCGAAGAGAGGAGTTTGAAGGTTCCCAACAGAAAGAAATAATGTGTTTAAGGAGATGGGAAATGTAATTACCCTGATTTGATTGTTATACATTGTGCACATGTATTGAATTTTTTTAAGAGTACCCCATAAATTTGTACAATTTTGTGTGAATTTTTTAGAATCTCTCCATTTCCTAGTTTAGGCCCAATTAACTCAAGCTTGTAAATTATTTCAATTCTCTGCTGGTAAGTTTCCCTGACACCATTCTCTCCACTCTCCAGCTGCCTTCCACATTTGCTGTCAGTCAATTTGCAAAAACATATATACCACTCAAGAGCCAGGCGCAATGGCACACACCTGTAATCCCAGCAGCTCAGGAGGCTGAGGCAGGAGGATCGCAAGTTCAAAGCCAGCTTCAGCAACTTGGCAAGGCCCTGAGCAACTCAGCAAGACCCTGTCTCTAAATAAAATATTTTAAAAAGGGCTGCAGAGATAATAACTCAGTGGTTAAGCACCTTTGAGTTCAATCCCAGGTACCCCCCCCCCCACACACACACACAAAAAAAACACTCAGGTGTCTCTACTGCTCAAACACATCCGTAGCTCATAGCTTCCTACTGCCTACAGAATCAAATCCATTCTTCAGTGTTCAAGGTGTTCCTTGAGAGGAAGGTTTTAGGAGCCCCTATGTCTTTATATCTGTCTGTGTGCCTGTAAGTCCTTTTCTTTGCTTCTCTGACTTCTATTGCTCTAACCCCCTTTTTCTTTTGATCATTGGCTGTCTTAAAGAATGCTCAAGACAGGAAGTGGACCTACCTAAATGTGCCTGATGCTGATTCAGACACTGTGAGTTTTCAACCTTTCTTTTTCCTTCTTTCCAACCATACTTCACAAATTACATGGTTTAGGAAGCATGATTTGTTGGGCAATTCTTCCAGCAAATATATTTTTCTGATTTGTGTCTCATTCCCCAGAGGTTCTTAGTTGAAAAGATGAATGAGGTTAGGAGAACTCAAGTATTCCAATTCATTCAACATTAGAAACTGGGTGCCAGTCAAATGACATGACCTAAATCTCTAAGTCAGCATGGTGATGCACGCATGTGTATCAGTGACTAAGGAGGCTGAGGCAGGAGGATCACAAGTTCGAGGCCAGCCTGGGCAGTCTACTGAGGACCTAAGCAACTTAGCAAGACCCTGTCTCAAAATTAAAATAAGAAGTGCTGGGGATGTGACTCAGTGGTAAACCACCCCTAGGTTCAATCCCTAGTACCATAAAAAATAACACGATCCATGTCTTACCATTAATAAGACCTTTGGATTGAACATCTCTATAGTCACAGCTGTGACTTGCTTCAGAGCATCAAGTTTGACCAGGGGTAAAATTGCCTTAAATTCTCCCAAACCTCAGCATTTGTGCGTTCTTAAAATTTTTTTTCTATCCTTGGGGTTCCCCTGCTTACAGAGGACCCTCTTTGACCATGTCACTAGAGTGATGTGGTGAAGACACCAGTTAGCCACAGGAGCTAGTGAGACGTGGCCAGGAGGTCCTCCAACTAGAAATCTGGAACCTCTCTGGATGTCTTGGCATTGCCAATAATTTTTGTGAGCCAGAGTTTTCTCATGAGTGATGTGTGATGTGAGGGAACTGAGGCTTATTCTTATTCCTTTTTTTTTTTTTTTTCTTTTTTGGTGGTGCTATTGTTATACCCGACGAAAATAGGATCATCCAAGCTGATCACGTAAAGCCAAAAGAAGCCTTTATTTTTTATTTTGTAGCTGGCCAGCGACGAACACACATACATCTAAAAGCGATGTGCCAGCGGATCATGTGTTAGTTCTTTGTTGCTAGCATTTATAGGGAGGGGAAGGGATTAGGTTGGGTCTATAGAGAGGGAAGGGATTAGGGTGAGTTTACTGGAAGGGAAGGGATTTGGGTGGGTCTATAGGGAGGGAAGGGATTAGGATTGCTCTTCATGGCATTTGAGAATCTTTTTGGGGAGTATAACACTATTACTGAAAGCTTGGTACTTGTCCCCAGTTCCAATCCAGTAAGGAGGACATGGTTTTGAGAAAAAAGAAAAAGAAGTTCTATTGCTTTGCTAGGAAGGAGAAACACAGGGGACTCCTGTCCCAGAGGCAGTAGATCTGCCCATCAGGGAAAAACAGAGGGCTTCTAAAGAAGCTATTCAAAGGCTGCATTCCAGGCGTGCAGGGGGGTCCCAGGTGCGCCCTGATAGTGTGTTGAAATTTACTTCTTAATTTGACATCTCCTTCCCATGGAGGACTGATAACTCAAGGTAATCTTATTCCACACCCCCAGGATGAGACGGGGAGAGGGAAAAGAAGAAAAACATGTCCCTTTTAAAATAAGCAGCAAGGGCTATATTCAAAAGGTGAAGTGATCAGGGTTCCTGTGCTGGGGATGGAACGCAGGGCCTTGTGTATGCTTGGCAAGCACGCCACCACTGAACCACATTCCCAGAGCCTTGAGACTTATTCTTGAAGCCCTTGCTACTCGAAGCCTGGTCCACGGACCAGCAACATTGTATAAACTGGGATAGACTCCAAAACTTTCTCACTTCACAAAGCCCCTTGAGTCTGGATAATTCTTTCATGGCTTTCCTAGACCAAAAGCACAAACTGACTAGTCAATTTATTAAGTCATTAGATCTAAACAACTTAATAAGCACTTGGACACTAACAATAACCTTTTGAAAAAATAATGGAGGTAAATTGAAGGAAAAATAATATATTTGCTCCATTCTTAAGTAGCCCCTATTACTTACTAAGTAGGACATAAGTGTCTGCTGAGTTTCACATGGTTTCTCAAATCTTGGAATCTGATTAGACATCATCACTTTCATTTCCCATTCCACATTTTTATGAAATATTTGTTTTTTGTTGTGGAAACTGCCAAAAGTTCAACTTCACATAGCTAGGAATTCATTGAGAAAAAAGTATTGTGATTTAATGGTGATACTGTAAACTACTAGTTAATATACTGTGTGGCATCTGATAGATGAAGCTGTGTTTCTTTAAAATACTTTGTGATGCTCCCATGAATTTGTTGTTGTGTTCTGGGATACTTACTGTTTGGGAACTCTGGACCTAGGTGTTTGTTGGAAAAGCATTATCTCAGACCCCAATCCAGGCAGAGGCATTCAGAATCTTTATTTTTAAAAGATCCCCAGGTGCCAGGAATGGTGGTGTATGCCTGTTCTCCCAGGGGCTCTGGAGGCTGAGAGTAGAGGATTGCAAGCTCAAGGCCAACCTCTGAAACTTAGTGAGGCCCTAAGCAATTTAGCAAGACCCTCTTTCAAAATTTAAAAAAAAATTAAAGGAACTGAGGGTGTAACTCAGAGGTTAAGCACCTCTGGGTTCAATTCCCAGTGCAGGCATGCGCGCGCGCACGTGCGCACACACACTCTCTCACACACACACACACACACACACACACACACACGAAAGATTCCCCCCCCCAGGTGATTTATATGATCTATATGCAATTAAAATTAATTCTCTTGCTTTGTGTTAGGAATGAGAAAGACAAATTAGGTTACTCACTGTCTCTTTTTAAAAAGCTATAGTTTCCAAATAATTTTGGAATTCTTGATTTCGTTTGCCCTTGTCTTAATCTTAGAAGAGACAGAAGCAATGTCTCTATATTCTATTGTTTAAGCAGCTCTACTCTAAGGAATTGAAGGAACACAATGACTTTTGTAACACAATCGCGCTCTCTTCTCTCTCTCTCTCCACACACACATATACACAAAGAGAAAATCTAAATTCCCTCTGTATTCAACATAGTCCTCAGTGGTTTGTAGAAGAGGGTTTCTGAAACCTTCTGGATCCTTCAGTTATTCTTGAAAGCCTTCTGTGGTCTTTAAGAACGTCACTGATTTTTGTGAAAGTCGTGTTAATATTACTGGCAGCCAAGCCAAGGAATCTACTGGATGGATTCCAACTGGTGAGATTCAGTGACCCACCTGCAGAAGGAAAAAGCAAACACCCCAAAAGAGACTTTAGCTAAAACCGGAGAGAAGTAACCATAGAAGCAGTTACAGTTTAACAAAACAAAAGCCAGGAAGTATACATATGTAGATTTAGCTCACTTGTGCTAGCCGGAAACCAGTCACAGTTTCAGCGAGCTGGCACCTGGGGAGGCGGGGAGAACCCTCCTGGGGTGGGGTGGGATTTCTCAGTTTTCATTCTCAGACTGAGGAAGTTTGGAAGCTAAAACAATCAAGATCTTTTAATTTCGAAGGGTCTTCATTTCATTACAAAATAGTTTTTGCTTCTGGCACTAAAGGATAATTGTTGCATGTAATTAAAAATATGTCTCATGTCATTAGTGTCTTGTCAAAAGCCTCGTTCATTCTGGAAGATTTGGACCTTTGGGAAATTTTTATTTTATTAATTGGCAAGGTTGTGATTTTATTATTTAGTGTTATAGTTTGTGGGTTGCTATTTTACAGAGAATCACAAAGCCACTATCTATGTAGCCCACAGAGCAGCTCAGTTGGGGAATTGCAGCACATGCCAGTGCACGAGTTCATGGCCTTGTTCAAGCTACAGTCTTGGCTCCCCAGAAACTGAATGCATTGCTCCTTGTGAATGTCAGAGAGAGAAGTTTTGCTAGCTCTGAATATGAGATGAGCTTTTCTTTGTCCTGATCAGTGTATTCTAGACTTTGAAGCAGATTGAACTTGAGTCTGCCAGTAAAAATGCAGAAAGTTGCAGAGATGGAGAGGGGAGGTGACATTCGAAATTCCTCATTGACACTGTATTCATGAGATGAAATGAAAAAGCAAAAGGTTTAGCTAACTGGGGAAAGGCAATACTTCCCCTCTGAGCAGTTTCCTGCCTTCCTTAGGGCTGGTACAAGATCTGCTGTCTTTCTTGTGCTGGAATTTTCTCCAGCAGCAAAAGAAGCTTCTGGTTTTCTTCTCTCACTGTCCCCACCCCCCACTTCCCTGCTCCTTTTAAAGAACAGGAATGATAATTGCATGAAGGGGGTGGATTCTGTGAAGAGCTTGTTACAATAACACTGGGTGCCTTCTTTCCTCTTCTATTTTCCAGACCAGCCTTAACAGCATGATGAGTGTTTACAGTGAAACGGGAGACTATGGCAACGTGAAGGTCAGTGGCGAGATCCTTCTGCACATCAGCTACTGCTACAAAACTGGCGGGCTCTACATTTTTGTCAAGAATTGCAGAAATCTGGCCATAGGAGATGAAAAGAAACAGAGGACAGATGCGTAAGCACATAGCATGTTCCTCAGACCATTCCAAGTACCGCCCGCTTTGTGCGTATGTGTGTTTCTGTTCCTCTGGATGCTCAGAGACTTGATTGCCACTTTCCTCCCATACCTCGCTTCTAATGTTCTCTGAAGTACACATAAAATGGTAGCATCCTTGTTTACCTCATTTTTATTTTTTGGTACTGGGGATTGAACCCAGGGACACTCAATGACCGAGCCACATCCCCAGCCCTATTTTGTATTTTATTGAGAGACAGGGTCTCACTGAGTTGCTTAGGGCCTCGCTAAGTTGCTGAGGCTGGCTTTGAACTCCCGATCCTCCTGACTCAGAGCCTCCCAAGTGCTGGGATTACAGGCGTGCGCCACTGCGCCCGGCAGGTTAGCTCATTTTTAAGAGGCCATTATTCAACATAGTTCAGGACTGGCAAATTTGTAGTTTACAGAAAGACTGCTCTTTGAGGTAGAAACCTACCATGTTGGCACACCCAGGATCTACAAGAGTATCCTGTTGATTTTTGTTCTGGGAAATCTTCCAGAGAAAATTACCAAGCTGTTACCCAATTGAACAACTCAGAAGGGCAATTATGAGGCTCTGGGGATCCTAGGGATCAGCCTGAAAGGCAGCTGTGAAGCATGACATGTTGGAGGGGAAGCTACATGTAAAGATGAGTCGGGAGTCCCCATGACAACTGCTAGCTAGGTTCATTGATTCACTAGAAAGACTCACAGGACTGTATGTAAAGTTATAACCAATAAAGGTAAAAAACACCTGAGGTGGGATAGTCCTGAATAAACCAGACTCAAACTTCCAAGGGTCCTCTCCCAATGGAGTCACACAGATGCACTTAATTCTTGTGAAAAATCTATGAGGGAAACTTGTTAGGGACTCAGCTGGTCATATATTGACTATCCAGGATCCCAGAAGGAAAACACATTCAACATAAGTTATATTGTTTGTACAAACAGTTTAGGCACAGCGAGCCATTTTTATCAGTCTAAGAATGGTAGGAACCCTCCTGAAATCCATGTTCCCAGATGACACCCAAAGGCCAAATTTGCAAGCAAGCTTTTCTAAAAATGGCAACCTCAGGCCTGCTGTGTTAACTCTTTTCTGCATAATACATGACCTAAGTCCATTAAGCAACTCAATGAAGCTGGTTCCAAGTATGCTAAATGTTATGGGGTGCAACTTAAGAACAGACCAATCACCACTGAGAAGTCCAAATTAGAGAGTCTTTACTAAGCTGGCCAGCTGACTGTCTCATACAATGCTCAAAAAAAAATAGCTATTGGGAGAACAGCCCCGACTACAGGGTTGCAGGGGTTCTTATACCAAAAATCACATCAATCGTGAGTGTCTGTGGCTATGATTCAAAATTACAAACTAACATCATGAACTCATCAGCAGAGGGGGACGTGGGTCAAAATGACCTGTAGCTAGGTACAAACTAAAGAATGGTTACAAACATCCACACAATCGTTGTTGACATCACCGTTCACATGGTGCATTGTTTAGGAGAAATAGGAATCAAAAGAGAACAATTTTTCATCACATAAGAATTGTCATTGTGTATTGCTAAACATGTCATGCTTAGTAACTGATGATGAGTACAGAGGGGGGATGTTCCCATGGGAGAAGCTAAGGAATTGTTGATGGGTACAGAGGCGGGGTGTTCCCATGGGAGAAGCTCATTTCCTACATAACATGGAGTCTCAGAGCAAAATGGAGTCTGTTTAGTCATTGCCCATATAGCCTGGCCTGTAACATCTCTATGGAGCCAAATCTGTTAGCCCGTCACACTAAAGTGGACAAATGAATGGGTTCTGACTACAGATTGGTCCACCTGCCTCCTTAACTAAAGTTCAGAGGGTTACAGGACCAATATAATCATTTCGACTAGCATGGAAAGCAGTCATCTAAAACCCTAGCAGGAGTTAGGTTCGTGACCCAGAGATAGAGTGCTTGCCTAGCATGCATGAAGCCCTGGGTTTGAAACCCAGCAGTGCAGAAAATAAGCAAAAAGAATATAAAACCCCAACAGATGTACTTTAGAACTCTGGCAGCATCTCCCGTTTCTGTGTCCATTGTGACTCCGCCCCTGCTACAAGGGGCTCCTGCTAGCCAAGGTGCTGGGTAGAGTTGCTATTGTGACTTTTGGTGGTTGTTTTCTGTTTCTTCTTTTCCACTATTTTCTTTCATCATGCGTTACCAATGACCCCACTCCCTGACATCAGAAGGCAGGATGAAGAATGGAGGGGCATATACCCTAGAAAATTTGTGAAACCCCTGATAATGAAAACAGATTACAGTCATCGAGTGATACAGGTGTCAACTAATTTAATCCTCACAATACCATGAGTTAAAAACTGTTAGCATCCCAGTTTTACACTTGAAGAAACTGAGACCCTGTGAAGCATGGGTGATCCAAAACCAGCTGGTCTGATGCCAGAGTCTGCAATCTTTACCACTACACTTTATTTCTTTTCTTTTTTCACGGGCCCAGACATTTGTTGTTGTTGTTGTTGTTTGGTTGGTTGGTTGGTTGGTTGGTTGGTTTTCTTTTTGTTTGTTTTTGGGTTTTGGGTACTGAGGATTGAACCCAGGAACAATCCAACACTGAGCCACATCGCCAGACCTTTTTATATTTTATTTAGAGACAGGGTCTCACTGAGTTGCTTAGGGCCTCACTAAGTTGCTGAGGCTGGCTTTGAACTCACGATCCTCCTGCCTCAGCCTCCTGAGCCACTGGGATCATAGGCATGCACCACTGCACCTGGCTCAGAGTTATATTTTAACATGTCCTGATGTATAGACTACATTCCCTTTCATTCTGTCTCCTATACTTACTGACCCATTCCCTTTTATTCACTGATATCGCTGAGTATTTCTTAAAAAATAGACATTTCCAAATAATGACTTTCATCCTTTGTTATCTTCAGTTATGTCAAGTCATACCTTCTTCCTGACAAGTCCCGAAACAATAAGCGCAAGACCAAAATCAGAACAGGCACCAATCCAGAATTCAATGAAATACTAAAGGTAAGTAAATGCTCTCATAGTAACTCGTGTGATATCAATCACAACCTCGTTGGTTTAATTTGCATGTCAAGACATCTATGTTTAGAAAATTGGAATTTGAATAAGTGATTGTAATACCCCAGCTTTCCTAACAGTTTTGGAAAGGAAAAAAAAAAAACATTTTTGCTGTTTACTGCTCTGCTGCTGCTAAAGTTGCACCCGTAGGAGACTTGATCCAGCAGAATTACATCTGACCATCAGTCAGTCCCACCTTGTCACACCCTTGGGAAAACTGCCATGTTTTTTTTTTAATTTTTTTTTTAATTTTTGGTGGTGCTGGGGATTGAACCCAGGGCCTTGTGCATGTGAGGCAAGCACTCTACCAAATGGAATTTGTTGCAATTTTGACACTAATTTAGGAGGTTACTTTGTACACATCCATTGTTCTGCTAACAGCATGGATAAGTACTGTTTCATGTTAGGGTTTCAGATTTTGGCTAGATTTAGGTGAATGGTTAATGACTGGTAGAGATGCAGACTGAGATTTAAGCAATGTCAGAGAAAGTGGCCTAGATAAAATATGACCCAGGTCCTAGTCCTAAAGATATTTCTATTTCTAGTGGGCTTCCATATAACAACCCCTTCTTTTACCTTGGGCCAATCTTACCTGGTATAAAATATTTAGAGAGAATGAAATGTAGAGGTTTCTGGGTATGGTGGCGCAGGCCTGTAATCCCAGCAACTCAGGAGGCTGAGGCAGGAGGATCGTGAGTTCAAAGCCAGTCTCAGTAATTTAGTGAGACCCTAAGCAGCTTAGCGAGACCCTCTCTCTAAATAAAACATAAAAAGAGCTGGGGATGTGACTCGTGCTTAAGTGCCCCTGGGTCCAATCTTCAGTGCAAAGAAACAAAAACAAAACAAAAACAAATGTAGAAGTTATTGCCAATCCCAGGAAAATGTATGGACTTTTGCCCAGAATGATGGAGTCAGACTCCAGTGTGGGAGGAAATTAATGATGGCAAAAAGCTATAAGCCCACATGGTTCAGTGAAGGCACAGGAGCCAATATCAAGACAGACCAAACTGGAAAATGAATAAATACAAGCAGAAGGTAAATCCAGTGGCCATAACAAAGTAGCAAAGACAAGCCCAAGCAGAACAGGTAAACATAGTGGCGGGTTAAATTCAGGAAGCAGGGAACCAAAGTTAATATTGACAGTAGCAGCAAGGACAGAAATAGTCACAAATTCAAGATCAGAAATCAGTCCATCTTGCCCAGCACAGTGGCACACGCCTGCAATCTCAGCAACTCAGGAGGCTGAGGTGGGAGGATCACAAGTTAGAGGCCAGCCTAAGCAATGTAGCAAGGCCCTAAGCAACTTAGTGAGACCCTATCTCAAAATAAAAAGGATTGGGAATATAGTTCAGTGAGAAATCAAGCATCCCTGAGTTCAATCCCTGGGGGAGAGAGAGAATCTGTCAGTCTGAAGTGGGGCCCAGATGGTGATTTCATGGAATGAGCAGAAGGTTGGAGGGAGTGTGGGTTTGTGGCCCTCTGTGCCATTCTGCTAGAAAATAAAAAGCTATCCAGTAATATCTCCCTTCTGCTCACTCTGTGGGTTCATCTTCCCCTCTACATTTAGACCAGGCTTTATGAAGTATGGTGTCGACAGGCTTCTCATTGTCAATGAAAATGACAGTGTCCCCCAATTTGGGGGGCCTTAAGAGATCTCTTTATGAATAAATACAACAGAGAAGTTGAAGAACTGATATATTAAACCTTGAACTACAAGGTAGATGTGAAAAAATAAATAGGCAAATGAAAAACAGGTAAAATTGGAAAGAGGAGAAGCTTCATCACCTAATGATTTCTTAGTCCGCATCTGGAGTGTATTGCTCTTCCCCCCAAATAATTTGTTGATAAATGCTTCAGTGCCCAGTGTGGTGCAAAATGAATTGATGAAACAACCTCAGTTGTTGCAGAAACAAAGAAAGTTTTGTTCCTATTTCTGATGTGTGTGATCTGAAAGATGATGGAAGTAGATGTCAACCTGTCCAGGAAGTGGACAGAACCCTCCTTTCGAAGTGTGATGTTGTAAATCTCATTTGCAGTACACCATCAGCCATACCCAGTTGGAAACAAGAACTCTACAACTCTCGGTCTGGCACTATGATAGATTTGGACATAACAGTTTCCTCGGAGAGGTGGAGATTCCTTTTGACTCATGGAACTTTGAAAATCCATGTGATGAATGGTTTGTGCTTCAGCCCAAGGTAGGAAATACTTCCAGATTAGTGAAACAGTTATGCCATCTGGCGAGTTTGAGCAAAATTGATGTCACAGGCCTGAAGAATCTGAAGCCTTCCAAGTTTTTAGTGGTAATCTACGAAGATCGGTTGAGCATATTTTGCAATAATATTATAATAAACATTGAAATACCATTGTTCTGAAAACTTCATCAATATAGATTGTCTGATAATGCAAGCTGTATAACCATATGTATTATTGATTTTATTACTGAAAATGCATTCATCATTTGAGGATCTTCATGGGTAACCATGAAGAACACATTATATGATCCTATTAGAATGAGAAAGTCAGTCAGGTGTGATGGTGCATGCCTGTAATTCCAGTGACTCTGGAGGCTAGGCAGGAGGATCATAAATTGGAGGCTAGCCTCAGCAACTTAGCAAGACCCTGTCTCAAAATAAAAAATAAAAATGGCCGGGGATGTAGCTTAATGGTAAAGTACCCCTGAGTTCAATTACCAGTGCCAAAAAAATAAAAAGAGAAAATTTTAGAGCATGCTCAATCTGAAAACATTACCTCTGTTTTGCATTCTCTACAGACCATAAATAGAATAGTCTTGCCTTGCTTCACTTGAGGAAGTGAACCAAAGTATCCGGTTTACTACATTCATACTTTTGAGATTCATAACCCAGGCTTTGAGTTATAATCAGAAAAACAAACTTAGAGCTGATGCTAGAAATTAAGCACCAGTGTAGTATGCCATATTCTAATCTAAACCAACAGTTCCTTGGATTCACTCTAAGTAACTTGAGTTTCCTTTACATTTATAGTAATTTTTAAGTCAAATGAAGAGAGAAAGCCAGATGTGGGGGGGGGGGGGGTGTACATCTTTAATCCCAGAGACTTAAGAGTCTGAGATAAGAGGATCACAAGTTGGAGGCCAGTCTTGACAACTTAACGAGGCCCTAAACAACTTAGTGAGATCCTGTCTCAAAAAAAAAATAAAAAGGGGCCGGGCGCGGTGGCGCATGCCTGTAATCCCAGCACTTGGGAGGCTGAGGCAGGAGGATCGCCAGTTCAAAACCAGCCTCAGCAACTTAGGGTAGGCCCAAAGCAACTCAGCGAGACCCTGTCTCTAAATAAAATATAAAATAGGCTAGGGATGTGGCTCAGTGATGAAGCACCCCAGGGTTCTGGGGTTGGCAGTACTGGGGGGGGGGTGGGCAAGGAGATACATAGGGGCTCTTTGAAAATCAATTTGGAGAGAAAAGCAGCATCTTTCCAGTTAATTTTCTGGAGTTGATTTTGAAAGATTGTTCTCCAAGATTGTTCTCCATCTTTTGTGCTCGAGGTCGCAGTTTTCCAAGGTAATCACCTGTACATTACCATTGGGTGGTTTCCTTTCTATCACAAGCAGGAAGCTTCTCTCAGTCTCTCTGGGCCTGCTGAAGGTAAAAATTCGGATTGTGTCTACTGTCTGGAACACCGTCAGTCCTTTGCTAGATCCCTTCAGATTTGGAATCATTCTAGATTTCCCTCGACAGCCTCCACCTGAGATTCTTTTTCAGAAACCTGGCCTCAGACTACTATAGCTTTTGCCCACACAGATAGTCATTTATTCCTGAGAGGTTTTGTACCCCTGCCACAAGGCAGCTTTTAGTCAATAACCAACAGGCAGGGGAGTGTGAAAACCTACTTTCCTTACTGAGAGAGAGAGAACAATGCCAAAGTGTTCGTTATCCTCCAGAGCAACCCTGCCACATCAGGTACCCCAGATTGTATCTGCTTCTCCTACCCTTCACTGGTCTCTCAAGGGAACACTTCCTTAGTAAATCACTTTCATTAGAATTTTTTGGGGGGGGGGTCCCAGGGATTGAACCCAGGGCACTCAACCACATCCCCAGCCCTATTTTGTATTTTATTTAGAAACAGGATCTCATTGAGTTACTTAGGGCCTCACTGTTGCTGAGGGTGGCTTTGAACTCATGATCCTCCTGACTCAGCTTCCCAAGTGCTGGGATTACAGGTAGGCACCACAGCACCCAGTTGCATAAGAATCTTTGTCTCAGAGTTTGCTGAATCTAAACTGGGGAACCCAAAAGAAGCTAGTGTCTCTAATCCACATCATTGCCCTCTGCCAAGCCTACCGTTACACATTTAGAAGAAAGGCTGAAGACTCAGATTTGCTTAAGAAACCATGCCTTCCAAAACTGGGGAGGATAGGTATATAGGCATGCTCTGTATGTTGAGCTGGTACATTGATCAGCTTTTCATTGCTGTGACAAAATACTTGAACCAATCAACTTTTCAAAAAGGAAGATTTATTTTGGTTCACAGTTTCATTGATCTGGTTGTTTTTGGACCTGTGGTGAAGCAGTATACCAAAAATAGGAGCTTGTGGTGGAAAAGGCCTGTTGACTTCACAGCAGCCAGAAAGAAAAAGAGAGACAGGAAGGATGGGGATCCCAATATCTCTTCCAATGGCATGACCCCAGTAACCTAACTTCCTCCCACTACAGCCCTCCTCTTGAAGGTTCCCTCCATCCCAATAGCATCAAAGGTTGGGGACCAAGCCTTTACCATATAGGCCTTTGGGGGACATTCCAGATCTAAACTAGAGCAGCTGGGCTGTGCATGGTTGATTATGGGTCAGCTATGTGAAGAGCCACTTTATTTTCAGTCTCCTGTCTTAGTCATTCAATGCAGTAGGCACTCCAACAGCTGCAGATATGGTCTGAGCAACTCTGGAGATTTGATGTTTCTGGTAGATTATCCAGCTGAGGAAATGAAGCATGAGCTACAGGGACACACTTCCCTAGTAATGGGAGATCAGAATTAATAGTTCTTAAACATTCCAAAATACTGACATCCTTTTGTAATGGGAATGGCAAAAAACATACCACCTTATTGCTTACTGACTCTATGTTGCTGAAAGTTGCTTGGTACCTAGCGTTGTTTGTGTTAGTCTCATAGCAAAAGCCAGAGAGGAGGCTGGTACAGACAGAGAAAGAATGCAAGATATCAAACTCAAGTACCATAAAGTAGTTTCACAGTATAACTTCCATTTTACTGCATGACATGGAACTATTTATTAGCTATAACTCATTATCCTTCTGAAAGGCATGTTAGGTAGTCAGACAAGAAGTATTTGTCAGTATGAATTGCCTTTCAAGCCTTCCCATGAGGTGCTATTATAAAAACAAGGACTTCTGAAAATCGACAGCCTGATTAAGTGGTTTTTCTAAGGAAACATTCTTTTTCTGTCTTCAGGCAGAGAGTAAATATAACTTCTGGAACTTACATTTTGCTCTAGCTTTAGCTTTTAAATACATTTAGCAAAAAGACTTTAGGCTTAGCAGTTTGGGCAGACTTTGGTCTGTAATTTATCACCCCACCTTATTCCTGTAAATGCACTGGAAATTGTCTGTTTCTTGTTCCAATGGAAAGTGTGTCTCTCTTCTGAGAAAGCAGAAGATGGTGCGTGTCTTCTGATTGGGGGGAGGGTTTTGCATTTTTTAATTTATTCTTTTTTGATATATATGACAATAGAGTGTATTTTGATATATTATACATACATGAAGTATAACTTATTCTAATTAGGATCCCATTTTTCTGATTGTTCACGATGTGGAATTACGCTGGTCAAGTATTTATATATGAACATAGGAAAGTTGTGTCCAGTTCATTCCACTGTCTTTCCTTTTCCCCTCCCCTCTCCCTTCCCTTCATTCCCCTTTGTGTAATCCAATGGATTTCTATTATTCCCCTCCCCAATCTCCCTTGTTTGGGTTTAGCATCTACAAATCAGAGAGAATATTCAGCCTTTGGTTTGGGGGAATTGGCTTATTTCACGTAGCATAATAGTTTCCAGTTCCACCCATTTATCATCTGATTATTTCATACTTCTTCTCAGATAGTCTTTTTCGTTCCCTACTACTTTGGGATGATGATTTGAATCAATGCTCAGCGCTCTCTTGATATGACCCAGCCTTCTGTCATAGCCCAGAATGTCCATGCTCCCATTTTCAGGCAAATGTGACTCCCTGTGGCTTTCACACCAACCAGCCAATACCTACCAATCTTTGTAGGAGGGGAGCCCTCAGGTTGCTGGAGTGGGCTTGGTCTGTGGGTTTGGAAACCCAGAATGCCTGGCAGTGGAAGTCTCCCAGAGGGTGAGGACACAGTCTTTGGTCAATGACTGCTGGGTGAAGGAGCATTAACACTTCCACCCTTTGCTTCTAGTTGGAACAACTTGACGTGTCATGTCTCCAAAGCTCCCCATCACACTGAGCAAAAGTTGACTCCACAGAGCATCTGATATCACATGCTGGTTGAGCATTCTTTACTTTTTAGTCCCACTCCCTGGTACTCTTATTAATAAAATACTTTAATTTAATGCTTTAAGGTCTAGGGAATCCAAAATAGATACTTAAATGGAGACTCCTCAGAAAACTTGGAATGGAACCACTATTTGACCCAGGGACTTAAAATCAGCATACTACAGTGAAGCAGTCACATCAGTATTTATAGAAGCAGGATTTACAACAGCTAAGCTTTGAAACTAACCTAGATGCCCATCAACTGATAAATGGATAAAGAAATAGTGGTATACATACCCAATGGCACATTACTCAGTCATTAAGAGAATGAAATTATGGCATTTGCCAGTAAATGGATGGAAATGGAGACTATCATGCTAAGTGAAATAAACCAATCCCCAAAAACCAAAGGTCAAAGGTTCTCTCTGATATGCAGATGGCATTTCACAAGGGGGGGGGGGGGGGGGGGGATAGAAGTTCATTGGATTAGACAAAGGGGAATGAAGGGAAGGGAGTGGGAATGGAAATAAGAAAGACAGTGGAATGAACGGGACATGACTTTCCTATGTTCATATATGAATACAGGACCAGTGAAACTCCACATCATGTACAACCACAAGAATGGGAAGTTATACCCCTTGTATGTATGATATGTCAAAATACACTCTACTGTCATGTATATCTAAAAAGGACAAGTTAAAGAGAAACACACACACACACACACACACACACACACACAATAGATAATTCCAGAAGCCAGGTGCGGTGGTGCACACCTGTAATCCTAGCACTTGGGAGGCTGAGGCAGGAGGATCGCGAGTTCAAAGCCAGCCTCAGCAACTTAGCAAGGCCCTAAGCAACTCAGTGAGACCCTGTCTCTAAATAAAATACAAAATAGGGCTGGGGATGGAGGTCAGTGGTCGAGTGCCCCTGGGCTCAATCCCCAGTACAAAAAAAAAAAAAAAAAAAAAAAAAGATAATTCCATATTCCTTGCTAGTTCCTCCCTGCACACACATCCCCTTAGTCATACCCGACTTCCTCCCAGTCCCCAAATACATTCTACATAGTCCCTGTCATATTTTGCTCATACTGGTTTCTCAATCCACACTAACCTTCTTTGCATTCCATCTTCATTTGTTATCTTCTGTCCCATTCTTAAGGATCAGGCAAGAGTCACCTCCTGATCCCAATCCAGCCTAATCTCTTTCTTTGTGTTGAAGCAACAGTCCCAGATTGTCTGACATTAAACTTGCCTTTTTTTTTTTTTTTTTTTTTTTGGAACCAGGGATTGAACCCAGGGGCACTCCACCACTGAACCACATCCCCAGCCCTATTTTGTATTTTATTTAGAGACAGGGTCTCACTGAGTTGCTTAGGGCCTCACTAAGTTGCTGAGGCTGGCTTCGAACTCACGATCCTCCTGCCTCAGCCTCCCAAGTGCTGGGATTACAGGCGTGCGCCACCGCGCCCGGCTGTGCCACGTTTTCTTTACCCATTTACCCATTGATGGGTGCTTTGGTTTATTTCATAACTTGACTGTTTGGATAGTGCTACAATGAATATAATAGTGTAGATAACTCTTCTTCAGCATACTGATTTCATTTCCTTTGGGTATACTCCTAGTAATAGAATTGCTGGATCAATTGGTAGTTGTAAGTTTTAATTTTTTGAGGAGCTGCCATGCTGTTTTCCATAATGGCTGATACTAATTTGCATTCCCACCAACAGTATGCAAAGGGTTCCCTTTTCCCTATATTTTCTCCTTTTATTATCTTTCATCCTTTTGATAATGCCATTCTAACAGGTTTGAGGTAATATCTCAGTTTTAATTTGTGTTTCTCTAATGATTAGTGATTTTAAGCATTTTTTCATAAACCTGTTGACCATTTGCATATTCTCTTTTTGGAAATGTCTTTAATATCCTTTGCCCATTTATTTTTGTGTTTTGGTACTAGGGATGGAATCAGGGGTGCTCTACCACTGAGCTACATCCCCAATCCTTTTTATTTTTTTTTTATTTTGAGACAGAATCTTGCGACATTGCCAAGACTGGCCTTGAACTTGCGATCCTCTTAAGTATGTGCTGAGATTACAGGGATGTGCTACTGTACTCAGCCCTTTGCCTGTTCTTAATCAGGTTGTTTTCCTACTATTACGTTATTTGATTTCTTTATGCATTTTTATGCATTTGTCACATGTACAGGTTGCAAATATTTTCTCCCATTTCCTAGATTGTTTTCTTACTCTGTTGATTGTTGCCAGAAGTGTTTTAGTTGAATGCCATCCTGTTTATCTATTTTTGTTTTTGTTAACTGTGTTTTGGGGGTCATATCCCAAAAATGATTGCCATTTCAATGTCATGAAACTTTTCCCCTATTTTCTTCTACTAATTTTAGCATTTCAGGTCTTCTGTAAAGCTTTTTAATCTAGTTTGACTTGATTTTTTATGTGGTATGAGATACAGGTTTAATTTCATTCATCTACAGTTTTCCCAATACAAGTTACTGAAGAGACTTTCGCTATTATATATTCTTCGTAACCTTTGTTGAAAATCAGTTAACCATAAATGTGTGAATTTATTTCTAGGTTCTCTGTTCTGTTTCATTGGTCTGTGTGTCTGTTTCAGTGCCAGGAACATGCTGGTTTGATTACTTCAGTTTCCCAATGTTTTTCTTAAATATTTATTTTAATTTAAAACCAATGTCCATTCATATGCACATCTTCCAATATAGAGACAATTTTGTTTAACCATGGGTTCAGTAATTAAAATTCTGGCATATCTTTCTGGAATTAATTTTACCCCCTAATGCATCATCAACAATAGTTCTCACTTGAGTTTTTCTAAAGTGAAACAAGAAGTATGAATATTTTCAGCTGGGCGCAGTGGCGCATGCCTGTAATACCAGCTACTGGAGAGGTGGAGACAGGAGGATCACAAGTTCCAGGCCAGCCTGGGCAATTTAGTGAGACCCTGTCTCAAAATTAAAAAAAAAAAAAATCAAAGGTTTGGAAATATGGCTTAGTGGTAGAATGCCCCTTAATCCCAGGTACAAAAAAAAAAAAAAAAAAGAGAGAGAGAG
Source organism: Glaucomys volans (assembly GCA_020662805.1). Taxonomy (NCBI): domain Eukaryota; kingdom Metazoa; phylum Chordata; class Mammalia; order Rodentia; family Sciuridae; genus Glaucomys; species Glaucomys volans. Next base: position 107,884 of record JAJEJO010000138.1, read on the forward strand.
AAAGAATGCTTTCAAAGTAAACCAAATGCAAAAATCTTTCTTAATGTTCATGATATTTTGCTAATGTCTTACAGTTTAAAGCCAGGCCTAAATAATGGCAACTTTGCTTTTTGATCTTAGGTTCTTCTAAAATATTCAACTTAAAATTTTATAGTAACAGTTTTCTTTTGTATGAATCAATTTATGTGACATCAAATTATATAATAACACTCACAAATATGACTAGCAGAAAGAGCTTAGGGGACTAATGCAGAGGACTCTTGGTGAGCAACCATTTCTACTCATGGAAGCAGACACAATGATCTTTGTAGAGAGGATCCTGCTCTTCATTGGGGATGGAGAACATTAATTAATCTGATGAGTCGGTTAAACGTGGGTAGATTAATAGAGCTTTTACTGCAAATGTCTCCTGGATAGACCGAAAACTCATTGAAAGCAGGGTCTGTGTCTTTTGTGTCCCCACAGCACTTAGCAAAGTACTTTATAAAAAATAAGCTTTCCAAATATGTTAGCAGAATTGAATTGAATTCAATTTCACTACCTTATTTTGAGTGGAAGTTGGTTGCAGAATGGAAACAGTAATATGCCAGGAGAGGGTGTTACCTTGGAATCTTCTAGAAAGAGTACCAAAGCTGTACCCCAAGATGTTAGATATGTGCAGGCTGCAAGATGACCTCCATCTTTTAACTTCCTTTTGTATGTAATTATAATGCTATAAGGGCTTCATCTGTATTGTGTTCTACTTTCATAAGACTTGAGGTCTCTTTTATACATCACCAGTATATTTTAATTTAAGCTGAAAAGCAACAGAACTTAGCCAGTGAGCCATGTTCCCAACCCTTTTTATATCTTATTTAGGGTCTCACTGAGTTGCTTAGGGCCTTGCTAAGTTGCTGAGGCTGGCTTTGATTTCTTTTTTGTTTTGTTTTGTTTTTTTGGTACTGGGGATTGAACCCAGGGGCAATACACCACTGAGCCACATCCCCAGCCCTATTTTGTATTTTATTTAGAGACAGGGTCTCACTGAGTTGCTTAGGGCCTCGCTAAATTGCTGAGGCTGGCTTTGAACTCGCAATCCTCCTGTTTCAGCCTCCCAAATGCTGGGATTACAGACATGTGCCACCACGCCTGGCTTTATTTCATATTTTCATCCACATTGAATTTGGATGATGCAAATTACCAATACTGCCTTCAGTAATGGGTGGCTGGCAGCCCATTGTGATTCAAGCATTACTGCCTGCTTTCCCTTTTCTGATCACTTAGAAAAGCTTTGAGACATTCAAGACAGTCATGGAGAAGTAACTTCTGGGGCTGTTTTCAGTGGTGTATTTATTCCTCCTTCATACTGTATGCTGTATGCGAATGATCAGTGATAGCTCAATCTTCAATGTGTCACTTAATATCCATTGAGGGATAAAATATGTGCAATATATCTCCTTTCACATTCCTTTTACTTTAATGTTAAAATTTTTATGCAAATATCCTAGTATACTTTTCTAGCCTTTCTTTTCTTATAAGTCATCTCAACTCAATAAGAACTAGCATAGTTGAATGGGAATGGATTGTCGCATTTAAGCCACCAAGTAAATATACATTCAAACTGGGTTCAGTACACTATGCCAAGCATTTCACCTCTTTCTTGTCTCCCCTTGGCCAGGTGGAGTTTGCTGCTGATATTGGCCTTCAGTATAAAGGAGAGCTAACAGTTGTTTTACGTTACATTCCTCCAGAGGAGTACCTAATGCTTCCACAAGGACAGCTTCAAGGTAGAGTAAAAATCAGTGACTTTGATCAATGACATTCTATTTTTACAAGTACAGAATGGCAAGCAGGGATTGGTTGGACCATGTTACTTTAATGCTAAACAGATGAAATGTAGAATTAGGTGTCACTGTCTTTTGAGGAGACTTCAGAAGTATATATTTGGAGAGGGGTGTGGATTCTTATAAGGAAAACAAGTTCATACTTAGAAACCAGGTTGGATGATGAGGTTGGTGTCCTGTTTCATTCCTAGAGATATAGGATCTTCCCTAGAATAGGGCATCTGCTGGGATGGGGTAATAGGGGCTGCTATATGGATTTATGTCTTTCACAGCTACTCAGGGAGTCTTGAGGAAGAAACTCACGTACAATACAGAATGCAAAGGAAAAATCCAGATGGAGTTAATTTGTAAACCCCTTTGTCCTTTTCCTTCCATCAACTCCTCCAGGAAACCTCCAATATCCTCTCATTCACAATTACCATCATCAATGTGCCCCTGTACAAGGAGCATACTATCTCCTAGTCTCAATTTTCTTACTTCAAAGGGTTGTTGAGAGGATTTAATTGATAAAGATGGTGGTTATTATTTCCGTTGAACATGTTTCATCTCAGTAACAATGTGAGGTAGGACAGAGTTTTCTCTCATCCAAAAATGGCATTGTAGCTGGGCATGGTGGCGCATGCCTGTACTACCAGCAGCGCAGGAGGCCGAGGCAGGAGGACTGCAAGTTTGAGGCCAGCCTCAGCACTTAGTGAGGCCCTAAGCAATTTTGTGAGATCCTGTCTCAAAATAAAAAATAAAAACTACTGGGGATGTGGTTCAGTGGTTAAGCACCCCTGGGTACAATCCCTAGTACCAAAAACAAAACAAAACAAAACAAAAAGTAATCATGCCTGGGTTGCAGCCTCCAGAGCTGGTCCTGTCTAAAGTTGATATTTATAATACGAGAGTTATGGAATTTTGTCTTTTGGAGACTTGGTGCTTGTGTCTGGCTTTCATCATAGCTAATTCTCACTAGAATGGTGACTCTAGAAGCAGCTCTCAAGATCTTTCCTGTTCCCTTCTTTCGGATCTTGTGAAAAAATATGCTTTATAGGGGACTGGTTAAGGTTTGAAGTTTACTTGTTTATTTTCTTTCAACAAAGACCCATCTAGAAGGAATCCAATGTATTTTTTCCACATTTTTTATTGGTGCATTATAATTGTGCATATTGATGGCATTTGTTGTTACATATTTGTACATGCACACAATACACAATATAACAATATATTATTATATATTAGTGATATTGGTCAATATCACTCCCCAGCACTTGCCCCCTCCCTTCCTACCTCCCACCCCTTGATCCCTTTCCTCTACTGATCTCCCTTTGATTTTAGGAGATCCACCCTCCATCTTTCTTTTCCTTTTTCCTCTCTAGTTTCCATGTATGAGAGAGAACATACGACCCTTAACTTTCTGAGTTTGGCTTATCTTGCTGAACATAATGTCTCTGGTTCCATTCATTTTCCTGCCAATGACATAATTTCATTTATCTTTATGGCTGAATAAAACTACATTGTGTATATGTGCCACATTTCCTATTCATCTGTCGATAAGCACCTAGACTGGTTTCATAATTTGACTATTGTGAATTGTGCTGCTATAAATATGGATATGCATGTATCACTGTAGGATGGTGATTTTAATTCTTTTGGATAAATACCAAGGAGTGGTATAGCTGGGACATATGGTGGTTCTATGCTTAGTCTTTTGAGGAATTCCATAGTGAAGAATTCAATTGAAATAAAAACAAAATATACAATAGCATAAAGAAAGACCTGATTCAGTCAGCAAATGAAGTCAATTTTTGGAGAAGCTCTTTCCAAATTTTGAAGTGGTATCCATGATCTCTCTCTCTCTCTGTGTCTCTCTCTCTCTCTCCATCATTTTAGTGACTGATGCAGGAAAGAAGACCTTTAAGAAAGGAAAGAAAAAGGAATCACCTGTAATCTCTGGAGGAATATTAGAAGTGTTCATCAAAGAAGCAAAGAATTTGACAGCAGTAAAATCAGGAGGCACCTCCGACAGCTTTGTGAAGGGGTAATTTTGTTTTAGCGCATTTCTGATACTTATTGGCAGATGAAAGGATCTGTGATCCATGAGACTGGTGACTGTGAGGCTTCTGTGTTCTGCTCCTTGGACATGTACTGGGAAAGAGCCACCCTAAGCGCTGGCTCTTATGTCTGAAACAATAGGAGTGTGGAGGGAGCTGCTTATTGAAGCTTACACTGTGTTTCCAGAATGTTTCAGGAGTTCCTATCACTCTCACCCTCAAGACCAGCAGATTTTCCTTTGAGATTCATTTCTTAAAGGCAGAGAAAGTAGCCGGGCGTGGTGGCGCACGCCTGTAATCCAAGTGACTTGGGAGGCTGAGTCAGGAGGATCGTGAGTTCATAGCCAGCCTCAGCAACTTAGCGAGGCCCTAAGCAACTCAGTGAGACCCTGTCTCTAAATAAAATACAAAATAGGGCTGGGGATGTGGCTTAGTGACTGGGTGTCCCTGAGTTTGATCCCTGGTTCCAAAAAAAAAAAAAGGCGGAGAAAGTATGATTTTCTGTGCCTAATATACTTTTATTATGGTTTGTTGTCATTTGGTTCTGGCAATATGCAATGACAACAAAAATATCAGATACTTGCTATTTTGCTCTCTTGGGGGAAATTTCTTAAAGTAGAGAAATCAGAGCATCTTCCCTGAAGATATTCACTAGTGTTTTGGACAGGCTTCAGGACCGCCTGCTGGGCATCTATTCCCTCTTCCTGGCACACTGGGCAGTTTCTTGAGGGAATGCAGCTCTTTAAATGGATATTCGTGCTTATTCTAGGCATCCCCAACAGCAAATCCCTCTTGATTTCTGACTACTGGAGAGATTGTTTTCTCCCAGAATTAGAGGAAATAATACCAGAGGGATATTTTTCATTAATTCAAATAAACCCACCAGTGCACATGTGCAAGCATCAGGTAGGGCACTTTCAAGAGTAAATAAGATGTGACGGTGACCTCACAGAGAATCATAAAGCATGTGACATAAAGCAAGTTCCTGTGATGGCAGACTCCTAGGTTCATTCTTGGAGTCAGATGACAGTTTTTTCTTCTCTTCCAGCCTTCTTAGAAATGTGTATTTTGGGGGGCTGGGGTTGTGGCTTAGTGGTAGAGTGCTCGCCTAGCACACGTGAGGCCCTGGGTTCTATCCTCAGCACCACATAAAAATAACACAAAGATATTATATTCACCTACAACTAACTGGTGAAGGGTTTTTAAAAATAAAAATTAAAAAGAAAAGAAATGTGTATTTTTCTTACAAGGAAATGAGTCCCACCTTTATCTTCAAATGTTCTTTTTGTGTTGTTGTTTGCCATGCTGGGGATTGAACCCAGGGCCTCATGCATGCTCGGCAAGTGCGCTACCACTGAGCTATACAACCCCAAGTCTACCCTTACACATTCTGACCTTGTTAAAGCCAATAGTGAGAAGAAGTAGCTGTCCGTGGCTTCCACATTAGTGAACATGTGGCTGGAACCCTCGTCCATCAGTTTTTCATTTTTTCTTGCAATAGATTGAAGCATAGAAGAAATACTTTCTTTGGATCTTGCTGCTGCAATTTGTCTCAACAACCTGCCATCCAGTTATGGCCTCTGCTGCTCGCTGTCTCTTGGGATAAGAGGATGGCTCCTGGCCCATGACCTCACTGTGACCTTGCAGGGGTGACTCAATATCTTCTGGAACAGTTTCACTTTCTCTTATTGAGAATTTATGAAACAAATAATAAAGGACAGCATTTTTGCTCTATTAAAAAAAGTAACTTTCCAGTAAAATTTCTCCTTATTTAGGACTTAAATGTTTAGCTGATTTTAAAGGGATCTAAGATTTCTTTATTATCTATTATATGTGTAAATATATTTTTGGTACTGGGGATTGATCTCCAAGGTGCTTTACCATTAAGCTACATACCCAGCCCTTTTTATTTTTTATTTTGTGATAGGATCTCAGGGTCTCGCTAAGTTGCTCAGGGCCTCCATAGTTGGTGAGACTGGCTTTGAACTTTCAATTCTCCTGCCTCAGGCTCCCGAGATGCTGGGATTACAAGCATGCGCCACCATACCCACTTGGAGGAAGTCTTTATTCTGGTTAAACTTGTACCCCAAATTTTAAAATGGGAATTTTTTTAGAGGGATAAAGGGAAACTGAATGTGGTATGACCAAGAATTCTCTGTTTGGTACACAAAATTAAATCTTACATGACCTAATGTATCTTCTTTATTGTAAGCTCATTTGCTTGTGCCATTTTTTCATTATTGTCAGATGGACAGGTTCCATACACATATCTGTCTCCTCTTTGACAGCATGCTCCCTGAGGGGAGGAAAGTAGTATTCATCATGTACATAGAGCCTAGGACAGTTGACTGTAGTAGAAAAGGCCTAGCTACATGTGTTTTATTCAACAAGAAGCTCCAAAAAGCACCATTGAGAGATGGAGAAGGTGAGACAGAAGAGGGAGAGCGGTTGATTAAAAAAAAAGGATATGTTAATGGGCAGGTTACCACTGTGGGCCACTAGGACTCAATTCCACTAGGGAGGCAATAAGGAACTCTGTAGAATATTCCTTAGGGTTGTCCCTTCAAGGGATGGGGAAGCTGGGGGATTCATCCACCAATTTCCAAAACTCATTGATGGAAGATTGTTTCTCAAGGCATTAAATACCAGTAATTCCGGGGTGCTTTACACATAAGTTGAACTCATACGGGAATAGATGAAATCTTAATTGGTGAAGCTGAAACACACATGCTCAATGTGCAAAACTGAAAGCGTGTGCCAGGAACTGTCCATCCTGGCTGTAAGTCAGCTCAGAGATGACCCAAGAAAATACAAAAAAGCACATTTGGTAGTGTCTACCAGAGGAGGTATTTTCTTTATAAGAAGAGGAGAAGGACCAAAATAGGATTAGCAAAGAGAGAGGGGCATTTAGTACTGTCCCACTTAAATTAAATAAAAAGCCATTACACAATGTAAATCCAGATGTAAGCATATAAGAACCTGGGAGAGAAATTCAAATACATGTATCACACTTGTGTGAATGCACACATGTGCACACACCCATACACACACACACACCCCAGGAATTATCCATAATTCAAATGATTCCTCAAGCATATCCTACTGATGGTTTGTGTTTTTTCCCACAGTTACCTGCTCCCTGATGACAGCAAAGCCACAAAGCACAAAACTATGGTCGTAAAAAAGAGTGTTAATCCTCAGTGGAATCATACTTTCATGTTCAGTGGTCTGTATCCCCAGGATATAAAGAATGTTTGCCTAGAACTTACCGTCTGGGACAAGGAAGCCTTTTCCAGCAACATCTTTCTTGGAGGAGTTCGTTTGAATTCTGGAAGTGGTGAGGAACTTGGGGACCCTGAGATGGTCTGTGGGTGGGCATGGGACAAGGGCATTATTTCTTTTCTTTTCTTTTCTTTTTTTTTGGAACTGGGGATTGAACTCAGGGGCACTTGGCCACTGAGCCACATCCCCAGCCCTATTTTGTGTTTTATTTAGAGACAGGGTCTCACTGAGTTGCTTAGAGCCTCGCTAAGTTGCTGAGGCTGGCTTTGAACTCGCGATCCTCCTGACTCAGCCTCCCAAGTCGCTTGGATTACAGGTGTGCACCACCACGCCCGGCAAGGCATTATTTCTTTACACATGGAGTATAATAGGTGTTTGTATAGTTTCAGCAATAACTGACTCCTGAAATTCTCACAGGCATTCCACTCCTTTAGCTAAAGATCTTCTGTTCATTGTTAAAATAGAACTATTACTCCTATAACTTCATATTCTTAAGCTAGAAGTTGGGGAGGTATAATGTTTATATTCAGTCCTTTCATAGAAAAAATATTTACATTGCTGGGTGCAGTAGTGCACACCTGTAATCCCTGCTGGTCAGGAGACTGAGACATGAGGATTTCAAGTTCAAGATCAGCCTCAGCAACTTAGTGAGGCCCTAAGAAACTTAGTGAGACACTGTCTCAAAATAAAAACACTAAAAGGGCTAGGGATGTAGTTCAGTGGTAAAGTGCCCCTGGGTTAAATATCAAGTACCAAAAAACAAAAAACAGAACTTTCTTGGGTTTTGCTTAGGAAAAACTGATCAAGACAGCAGAGGCTTCTGATAGGGGAGACAGGGCCTTCCAAGGCTAAGTTTACCTCATCCTCTTCTCTGTTCTGTCTAGCACTTGCAGTCATTATTTATACTGGTTGAACTGAAAGGAAACCAATTATTTTCTGTAAAAAATAACAACTAGTGCTGTTTACACAGGTCATGGAAATACACCACTGGTGCCACAAGATGGAACTATAACAGGGTGAATTGGGGAAGGGGTACATTATAGTATTTGAGCACGTGATCACTAGCAGAGCACATACAGTTCCCCAAACTCTCTTATCCCATTGCTTAGGCCAGACATGGATGGTCTGCACTAATGTCAACAATTCTATTGAGAAAGATCCCACCATGATGCTTTACTTATTGGTAGGTTAATTAGATCTAAGGATAACTATGCCATTCAGATCAGAAAATTGACCGTGTTAGAAAAAGCACTGAAGTCAGCCTATTCTGTCATGTTAACTCAGTCCAGGTGAGCCAACCCTCCATGGAACTATGAAAGTGGAGAGGAAATGAACCATCAGAGCCATCCTGATTGGTCTCACATTGTCTAAGCAGAAGCAAGTAGTGCAGCTGCAAAAAGGGCTGATTCCATTCTGAGCACTCCTAGATCTGGGAAGTGATTAGCAAGCCAGTGAAGGACTCTCTCTTTAAAAGGCTCCCTCAGCTGGGGGCAATGATACATGCCTGTAATCCCAGTTCCTCAGGAGGCTGAAACAGGATCACGAGTTCGAAGCCAACCTCAGCAAATTATCAAGGCCCTAAGCAACTCAGTGGGATCCTGTCTATAGATAAAAAATAAAATAAAAAACGGCTGGGGATGTGGTTCAGTGGTTAAGCTCCCCTGAGTTCAATCCTTGGCACCAAAAAAAAAAAAAAAAAAAAAGGCTCCCTCAGAAATTGATAGATACCTTTCAGAAGGTGAAAATATCTCATCTCTGAAATGTAACACTCACTTTGCCCTTCTTCAGGTGTGAGCCATGGGAAGAATGTGGATTGGATGGACTCTCAAGGGGAAGAGCAACGCCTTTGGCAGAGGATGGCTGACAACCCTGGAACCCCCGTGGAGGGGGTACTCATGCTCCGTTCCAGCATGGGGAAGTGTAGGCTCTGAAGAAACCAGTTCTTCAAGAATATCTGGGGACTGTCTGGCTGCCATTTCCTACCATTACCCCAAGTCTAGGACCTTGGACTCTCTTTCTCTGCCATTTTTCACCTGAGGGTATTGGGACATGAGGGGAGAGATGTCAGTGTTATGAACACTCAGGATCTTGCTGAGTGCCTAAAGAAATCTATGTACTTCTGTATGTCCATGGACCAGAGCCTCCTTGATTGGATGGCAGAAAATATACCACACTGTCCTGTCAACAAGCAAATTGTGCAGTGGTTCATAGGCTTTATACCATAACAGGAATGGCACAAGCTTACTTGAAGCAATTAGAGATTAGGGGTCTCCAATATTTTTCTGAGTTATTTTCTCAAACAGTTGGAGAAGAAAGGTAACCACCAAGAAGGTGGATCACTTGAAGAGTAAAAAGTAGGCATACTGGCCACCCTTTGCTCATACTAGGAATCCCTGCAATCCAAAGAAGGCATGATGGGGATGGTTTCCCAGATAAGGGGGTGCTCCTGTTATGGTAGCAAACTTAGAGATTGAGCAGGTAATGTTTCAAGATGGATTGACAGCACGCCTGTAATCCAAGCAACTTGGGAGGCTGAGTCAGGAGGATCGCGAGTTCAAAGCTAGCCTCAGCAACTTAGCAAGGCTCTAAGCAACTCAGTGAGACCCTGTCTCTAAATAAAATACAAAATAGGGCTGGGGATGTGGCTCAGTGGCCGAGTGTCCCTGAGTTCGATCTCTGGTTCCAAAAAAAAAAAAAAAAAGATGGATTGACAGGGCTTTCTTTGGTGACTCTAGAATCAGCCTACTTTTGAGAGAAGAGAGCTCAATAATTAGACCAGAACAACAGATGTAAACTAGAATGGACCTGGGAACACTGGGCTATAGGGTCACCCTACTAATGACCTAGCTATTAGCTCTGTTATAAACATTTATTTTTAGAAATGTTCTAAGCCATTAACTAAAAAGGAATAAGAAAAAAAAGGGCAATCAATACATCTTTTCACATTTTGTTCATTGATGAGACAAGTTTAATGAAAAGGGAGGTACTCTGTTGCTGTTTCATTTCTCTCTCTCCCTTTTGTGGGGGGTGGTACTGGGGATTGAACCAGGGCCTTTAATCACAGAGTCACATCCCCAACCCTCTTCTATATTTTATTTTAAAACAGGGTCTTGCTGAGTTACTCAGGGCCTAAGTTGCTAAGGCTGGCTTTGAATTCATGATCCCCCTGTCTCAGCCTCCCAAGCCTCTGGGATGACAGACCTGTGCCACTGCACCTGGCTCATTTCTGTCTCTCTTCTGCACTGATATAGGAGTCAGGGACTCTGTTTGTTCTCTCCCTTTTATGTTTCCATCCCCCAAGTTCCCATTTTGTAGTTGTTCGCTATGGCCATAATAATGCTGAATGACAAACCATGCCAAATGTCAATGACTTAAAACAATCTCTTTTTTCCTCATGGTTATGAAGCTTGGCTCAGGCAGCTCTGCTTCCTGCTACAGGTCTGAGAGTCTAGGTCTGCAGCTTGTGTCTCATTCTCCTTGGGCCAAAAGGATAGCCAGAGCATGGTGATGGATGAAACAGAATGAGTCCTACTGCTCAAGTGCATTTAGATCCCCTGCTTGTGTCATGTCCCATTGGTCAAGGAAATCCATATGGCCAAGCCCAAAAATCAGGAGGCAAGGAAATATACTTTGCGCACATTGAAGCCATGACAAGAATGAGGATGCAGAAAGGGATAAAAAATTGGGGCCAATAGTTCAATTCATTATATCTTCTATCACCTGGAATTCCAGATGCTTAAGTCACCAAACTTAGATGCAAAGGTAGTTACAGGTAGAAGGGACCTCAGGCCTGGTTCTTCATTTTGAGGATTCTAAATCTGAAGCCCAGCATGCTGAGATGATTTGCCCAAGATCTTGGGGAGGCTGTGGCAGAATTTGGGCTTAATCTGTCCCATTGCAGTCCTTGACATGATCCTATGCTTATTAAGGTGGACAGAGGGCATACATCTAGGAAGGTAAGTGAGAGTCTGATTACTTGAGCGTGAAATGAATGACCCAGGAATGTTCTGGAGTCATAGTCTGGCTCCTCAACTTTCTCACTTAAATACATATAAAATCCTTAAAAGCATAGGAATTGAATTTTAGTAGTAGGAAAACCAGAATCATGTTTAGGTTTCTTCTAGAAAGTTGTTCCATATTTTTAGATTGCCTCTTGAACTTTGAAAATTGATTTAAGAATATATGTTGTATTATTCTTAGCAAGGGAATTAACAATCCATTTTCAATATTGTTCAAAAATAGGCCATCTAATTTTAGAAAACTGAATTCTTTGGTCTAGTGTCGCGTAGTAAGTACTTTTAAAAACCACACTCACATTCTCACGTTGCCTTTCTCAAAAGCAGAAAACAAAAAGTATATGATCATCACTCCTTCCCACATGGGAGAAATAAATTGTCTTCAGACTTGATGTGACTCATTCTGTCTTCAGTGACATTTTTAGGGGAAGTGGTGATGAAGTCTAGAGATATTTCTGAAGTAGATACAACAAAGTAGATTTATTCACTAATAATAAATGTGGCAAAATAATAAATCCCCAAATTTATAACTTGAATTCAAGAAGAGCATGAACTTTATGTGTTCAGATCTTTGCTGCATTTTGAGCAATTCTCTGTATCATGGTTTCAAAAAATCCAACACCTAACTGGATGTTTCTATAAGACAAAATCCCAGATATGCAAAGGTCTATCAGAAATCTGTTGGTGTTGCTTTTGGAAATAAAAGGCACTCTCTTTTACCAAGCAGAGGTAAAAGATTAATTGAAAATATAAGTAATACTTGTGAGTGGCACAGATTCAAATAGCTCAAGATTGTGATAGAAATATATATCAACAGCCTTGTTCATTTTTATAGCTAAAGGGTATTACACTGTTGGAATATATTATATTTATTTAACCTGACCTGTCAAATGCCATATTAAATATGGCTAACTAAGTTGTCTATGCTTAATGGCTGCTCTAAGCAATCTTTGCTTTAAAAATAAACACTCTGAAATTCAAAATGAGGTATGTATCTTTTGCAGAAATTCCATTTCTTGGTATATGTCCTAAAGAGATAGGTGCGTATGTGAGAAATAAGTACATATAAGGGCATTTATTGCAGGAGATTGGAAACAGCCCAAAGCCATAAGTCAGAAATGCTTGCTATCTCGTAAACCCAGTCCAGTGAAATGACCTGCTATGACTTTAACATAAATTTTACCTAGCAACTGCCATTGCTCACCAATCAGAGCTTGCCAGCTCCCCAAGTCATTATCAGCACCTATGAACTTGCTTCCAAAACAACTTGTGTAATCCCCTCTCTCCGATAACACCCTAATCTTTAACTTAATTCTCTGGGCATACCAGAGGTTGCTTCTGTCTTATGTCTGATTGTAATCCTGTTTTGTTTTATTCCCAAATAAAGTCTTTTTCTTGGAGATTTGTTCCTATATTTTTATTTAACTTTGACAACCCAGATCCCACTGCCTCTATGATATCTCCACCAGGATAGCTTGTGTTTCAAACACATTCAAAACTGAACTCTTCATTTTACCATCTCCCTTACACCCATGTCTTCCTCCTCCAGTACTCCCTGTCTCAGTATTTGGTACCATCATCCAACCAATTTTAGTAACTAGGCATTTGGTAGTAATCGTTGATTTTTATCTCTTCCTTGCCCTGAGGCAAAAATCAACCAGAAAATCATATTAATTCTGCCTTTTCAATATCTCTAGAGCCTATGAAAGTCTCCCATCTCCATGGCAAAACACAAGTCTAAGCCACCATTACCCCTTTCCATAATTATTTCAATGGTGTCCTTCCCATGATCTGGGCAACCACTCTTGTCCTCTCTCTATCCATCCTCCACTTTAGGTAGAACGATTTGTCCCAAAATGCTATTGAAAATGTTCAAACATACAGAAATGTTGAAAGAATTTCAAAGTGAACACCCTTAGACCCATCACCTAATATTCAGCATCTACCATTTGCCCATCATGATAGATCTCTCTCTCCATCCCCAGAGTGATTTTAAAACCTTCCATAGCTTTCCATTGTCCTGATTATAAAAATATGTTCATGGCCCTGCATAAGAAGGGCACTGCCTCCTTTCTAGCTTGTCTCAGGCTGTGCCTTCCCTCCTTTTCCTCTTCAGACACATAATGCATTTTTCTGCTTCTCCATAGCACCAGGCTATACATAGCCCACCTCACAGTCTTTACTAGGAATCCTCTTAGTCCTTCTCCTCACTAGCCTGCTTCCCATTAATCATCCAGGTCTTAAATGTTACATCTTCAGAAAAACCTCCCCTGATCCTCTGCTGAACTAGGTCACAGCAGTCTGCCTCTATTTCCCCTTCACTGCACACATTGCAATTATAATAAATTATTCATGTAATGAGTCCTTTAATGTCTATATCTATTCCCTCCCCACCATGTAAGATTCTTAAGGGCAGAGACAATATTTTTTCACAGCTACATCCCCGGTCCTTGTCTCAGAGTAGGTCATCAAAAAACATTGTGAATTAAATGAAAAGAAAGTAAGATATAACATCAGAGAATGTCAGAACAATAGCCATCTTTAAAGACCACCTACCCAACCCACCCTCCCAGTGCTGGGGATCAAAAAGGGCCTCACTCATATTAGGCAAGCCTACTTTACCCCTGAACCACACCCCTAGTCCATGAGCATCTTTTCTAATTCCCAATTAACAGGATGCACACTGATCTAGAAAAATCTCTGAATATGCTTACTGATTGGTCTTTTCAAAGTAACCTTTCTAAATTAATAATAATGTATATTTTAAAACAGCTAAAAGAAGATTTTAAATCGCCACCACAAAGAAATGATATCTATTCAAGGTTATAGATATGCTACACAGCCTGATTTGATTGTTCTGCAATGTGTACATATAAAAAAATCACGTTGTACCCCCCTAAATGTATACAATTATTATTTGTCAATTAAAAACAAAATAAAAGCAAATTTTCTGCAAGGACTGTAATTACAACCCTAGACAGCTGGTTCCAGCATTCCACTTCTCAGAAGAAGAGCTCGTGGCCCTGCCTGGAATATTCCATTCCTTATTTGGAGATCTCGGCTCTCATTTTTCCCTGAGATGAATCAAGCAAGTTGTAGTCATGGGTAAGCATAAAAGCCTGGCTGTATCCACGCAGTTCGTAAATAACAGCTGCAGGACACAGAGGATTCAGGTCATCAGCTCGTTTCACTTATGTTGCTACTGTCACTGGACTTACTCATCAGGATGTAGATTTTCTAGGTCACAAAAACAAAGATATTTTGATGGAACTTCATATACCTCTATTTCCTTAAGAAAGGTACACATGTGAGTAATGATCATTAAGTACTTAAGTAACTAATGAATGAATTGAGCCTAACAGATCACAGGAATGTTAATCTCATTATCACATGCCAAGATTTACAGTCAGTGGAGGAGAGGGAGAATGCCATGGAAGAAATAAGGGGAAATTCTCTTTCAAAGCAAAGTGGATAGAAATATCAAATTCCAGAAGACCCGAGAGTGAGAACCTACAGTCTTTTGCGTGTGATCACTGTTTGTTTTTTTTTCCATTTTCCAGGTACATATTTCACATTAAACTGAATATTGCTTCTAGGAATCAGCAGTAGTGTCATTTGAAATTAAAGAAAAGAAACAGTAAGAAGAAGTCTACACTGGCAAAGGTATAACCAAAATTGAATCTGTCAAGGTTTGAACAATAGCCAGGAAAATTGTGTCACATCAAGAATTCCAAAAGGTTGTGTGGATCACCTGGAGTATGAATTTAATATGTCAATTCCAGAGCAGCTCCAAACTTATTAGATAAAATCTTCAGAAATCCCCATAATTTTTATCAGACTTCTTTTGTGATTCTAATACAAGTGGATTACAGTTTAAGAAACACTATTAGAGGACAAACCACCTCAACTGTATTATTTGGACCATCTCTATGTCATGATGGCTTCCTGGATTTGGCCTTGGAATAACCTCTCCTTTGAATAACCCAAAGATTATCAATTGCAAAGCAACTATAATGAGGTGGAAAGAACCTAACCTTGGTTGCAGAAGACATTAGTTCAAGTCTACTTATCGACCATGTGAGCTCGGCACGTTAATTATCCAATCCAGGCCTTGGTCAAATTGATTAGAAAATAGGAATAATGAAGCTATCTTGGAGTAACTGAAGATACTAAATGAGATAATATGTGTAAATATGCTTTGTAAATTTTAACCACTTAAAAAAAAAATACCTAGCACTACATGGTTCATAATCTGTTCAGGGCCCTCTTTTACCTGGATGGTTAGTTAGGTCTTAAGCATTCTATATATAATGAAGTGATCTCCAGTATATAACAAACACACACACACACACACACACACACACACAACTTTACCCATTGCGGCTGGAGCTCTGGATTGTATCTTAATGTCCCCCCAAATCTCATGTATTAAAGACTTAGTCCCCAGAGTTGACATTATTAGGAGGTGATATAAACTAAAAGAGGTGGGTCCTAGTGGAAGATTTCCAGTCACAGGGAGATGCCCTTGAAGGAGCTATTGGGATCTTGACCCCTTCCTCTTCCTCTCTTTCCTATCTCAGCCTTGAGGTAAACACTTTTGCCACACACTCCTGCCATGATGTGCTGCCCCCACCCCACCAGAAGCCCAAAAGCAACAGGGCCAACAGACCATGGACTGAAATCTCCAAAACTGTGAGCCCAAACCAGCCTTTTCTCTTTATAAGTTAATTTATCTCAAATATTTGTTATAGTAATGGAAAGCTAACATAGGTGATAAGTATTTATTTTTAGGCTAAAATGTCATACTTGAACTGATTAGTTAATGAATATTACAGAAGATATTTATTTTGACGGAGATCAAAACTGTATAAATATGTAACAACAAATCCCATTTTTATGTGTAATTATAATGTACTTATGAAAAATACAAAGTGAATGGCAATATTAGCATTAAGAGATCCTTCCCATCAAAACAAAACAAAACTGTGGTTAGCTTTTTGTCAACAGGTTGCAGAATTTGCAAGCAAACCATCTTCTCTTCCCTTTCCTCAAATATTCTTCCAGAGGAGTGACTATCTTTTTCTATGACCTCATCCCCTATCCCCCACATCAGGGAGATGAAACCTTCCTTTGTCATAGGAATGTTGTTCAAAATCATGCCTTTTATCTACAGAAACAAAATTACTATTCTGTCAAAACAAATTTCATAGAAACACAAACTACTGTTGTCACTATGAGTGATTCATACTGTTTCAAAGATTATCAATTGTACCTCGTTTATCTCATTAGAATTCATCAGACAATTCTGGGAGGAGGGAACTTTATATACTTGGAAAAGGAAAACAGAATTAATTAGTTAATATTGTCCATGAATGGCAAAACACTCATATAAGCTAGTAGATCATCCCCGACCCCCCACCACGTCTTTTGGTACTGTGGATTGAACCCAGGGTCACTTAACACTGAGCCACATCCCAGCCTGATTTTTATGTTTTATTTTGAGACAAGGTCTTACTAAGTTGCTTAGAGCCTCACTAAGTTGCTGGGGACCTTGAATTTGTGATTATCCTACCTCAGCCTCCAGAGCCTCTGGGATTACAGGCACGTGACACCAAGCCCAGCTCTCTCCAGTATTTTAATACAAAAGGAGACTTGTCTCTGCTTTCCTTTTTCTCTGAATGAGGCAGAAATTAATGCAGCACAAAAATCAAATATTTTACTATAGTAATCAAAGCAAGTTGAAATCACTGGAATTTGCTGAGGAAAAGATGTCTCCTTACAAGAAGGCAGAGAACAAGATATGTGTTTAAATCAAAATATTATGTTTTTTAGCCTCTTTATGTTAGATATACTTAATTTGGGGGAGGAAACTGATTGCACTTTTCTATAGAGCCAGTGACTCATTTTGTCTTCAGAAGGTTAAAACTTATTTGTGCAAATCTGTGGGAATTGATGAAACCCAGCAGTAATACTGATTTTTAAATCTTTCTCATTTGGAAACAAGGAAGGAAGCCATTCTATCACAAAGCGGTCATGTCAATCACTCATGGTTGAACTGTAGTTAGAGTGATTGGGAGTTGGGAATATATTTTCTTTTCCATCTTTTCCTAGATTCATTATTCATAAATGGACTTTTTTTGTTGAGAGATTATTGGCTTTCAGTGAGTATAAAGAGATATTTGGACTTTTCTGATGTCTTTCTGGCTCATGAGGTGCACACCAGAACCTTAAGGAGGTCCCCTTTGTGCTTTCTTACACATGGGTTTATGGAAATATTAGTATTTATTTTCAACTTGTTCCTGTCGCTGCAGAACCTAGCTCTGTTAAGGTTGTTTGCTTCCAAAGTATCTGAATGCTCTGAGCCAAGTGAAGAGGTGGTTGGCTGGCAACTACCCAGGGTGCCAATTATAAGGGGCACTTAACATCCCTAGAAATGTAATGAGGTGGAAAACTACTCTCAGGAAGAATATGGTATGAGCAGGAAGAAGTGATATCTACTTGAGTAGACAGATGAGGTGCAGACCCTCTACCTGAAGAGAAATTCATGGTTGATAACTTCCCTTCTAAGAAGGACAGGTCTGGTTAGAGGTGGGGCTTTTGTTTTGCAGAATGGAGCATACAAATTCTGACCAGGCAAGAGTTGCTAAAAACACAGGGACAGCAAGACCCTGTCTCTAAATACAATATAAAAATGGCTGGGGATGTGGCTCCGTGGTTAAGCACCCTTGGGTTCAATCCCCAGTACCAAAAAAAAAAAAAAGAAAGAAAAAAAAAAGAACACAGGGAAACAGGGAAAGAGGAGTTTGCCTTCACCGAGAACTTCCTCTGTACCCTTTCCACCAGGTAGGTGCAACTCATAATAAATGTTGTACAAATATTTAAAGAGTATCTGAGAAGTACACCACATCATCAGTTTATGGATTGGCCCACTTCTGTGAATGCACCAGGTTTCCATTCCTGGATTGAGCATAGTAGTCATGAATAAGCAGGCATTTTTCTCTGGGACTTGATGATGAGACTGAGGTCTAAGGGGCTGGAGAAGGAAGATACATGTTCTTTCTTTTTTTTTTTCCTCCTTATCTTCAACCATTACCTTTAATAGGCTAACAAACACGAATTGAAACACATGTTAATCATGCTTGGTTCTTAGAGAGTGAAGGGATTTCCCTTATATTTAAACATATTCACATAATTAGTTATAGAAGCCTAAATATAAAACCAGTTTTGAGATGTCATTCACCATTTTTGTGAAATCCTGAACATTACTAATTAAGTCCAACCATAACTTTAAAAAGGGGGAACAGTGGTAGAATTTACTGAAGTGGGAGTATAACCAAAATGTTAATTTAACTACAAGTCAATTTTACTTAAATCAGGAGTGTGTAACAAAATAATTTTGTCAATCATTCCTGATCTGAATTCAAATCAATTAAATTATGGTGCACATTAAAAAGCCATGAGACATTCCTATTTGGTAATAAATAAGGCAGTGGCTGTTACTCATCAGTAGCTTTTTGGAGGTAAGTTATTAAGTCTGCCCTCTCTCCCTTCTTTTTTTTTTTTTTTTTTTTTTTGGTACTAGGGATTGAACCCAGGGGCACTCCACCACCAAGCCACATCCCCAGCCCTATTTTGTATTTTATTTAGAGACAGGGTCTCACTGAGTTGCTTAAGGCCTCGCTAAGTTGCTGAGGCTGGCTTTGAACTCACAATCCTCCTGCCTCAGCCTCCCAAGTGCTGGGATTACAGGCATGCGCCACCGTGCCCGGCTACATGCTGCTTCCTCCTGCCTCAGCCTCCTGAGCCACTGGGATTATAGATATGCACCACCACACCCAGCATCTGATGGAATTTTTAAAATTGTTATTTCCTCAGAGTTCCATTATTTTCTCTTTCTCCCTCTACTTAAAAATAGCACAACAAGAACAAATACTGTATTGCTCATTAGTGCCTCGTTGTTGCTGAGGGTGGCTTTGAACTTAAGATCCTCCTGCCTGAGCCTCCCCAGCCACTGGGATTACAGGCATATGCCACCGTGCCCAGCTAACAGGCTTTATTTCTAAGAGCAGTATTAGGTTTACAGAAAATCAAGCAGAAACTACAGAGTTCCAATACACTACCCCCACCCCAGTTTCTCTTATTATTAACACCTTGTATCAATGTGGTACATTTGTTGGAATTGATGAGCCAATATGGATACATTATTTTTAACTAAAGACCATAGTTTCTACTGGGGTTCATTCTTTGTGTATTACAGTTCTATTGGTTTTTATAAATGCATTATGTAAGATACACGCAACTACATTATTATGCCAAATAATTTTACTGCCCTCAAAATTTCCTGTGCTCCAAACCCTAGCAGCCACTAACTTTTTACTATATTCACAGTTTAGTCTTTTTTCAGAATGTCATATCCTTAGAATCATATGGTATGCAGATTTTTCAGACTTGCTTCTTTTGCATATCAATAGACATTTCAGATTCCTCCACATCTTTTGTGGTTTGACACTTTCTTTTTTAAAAAAGCTGTGGGAGGCTGGGCACAGTGGTGCACACCTGTAATCCCAGTGACTCAGGAGGCTGAGGCGAGGATCACAAGTTCAAAGCCAACCTCAGCAACTTAGTGAGACCCTAAGTAACTTAGCATGACCCTGTCTCGGAATGAAAAATAAAAAAGGGCTGGGGAGGTGGCTCAGTGGTAAAGCACCTCTGGGTTCAATATCTGGTACCAAAATAAATAAATATTTTAAAAATTTAAATATTGTGGGAAGAACACTTAATATGAGATTTACCCTCTGCAACAGAAACACCCTCTGAGAGGAGCGGGTACCAGGTATTGGACCCAGGGGCATTTGATTACTGAGCTACATCCCTTGTCCTTTTTATTTTTTATTTTGATACAGTGTTTCACTAAATTGCTGAGGCTGTCCTCAAACTTAAGACCCTCCTGTCTCAGCCTTCTGAGTTGCTGAGATTAGAGGTGTGCAACACCATGCCTGGCATCAACAAGTTTTTAAATGAGCAATACAGTATTTGTTCTTGTTGTGCTATTTTTAAGTAGAGGGAGAAAGAGAAAATAATGGAACTCTGAGGAAATAACAATTTTAAAAATTCCATCAGATGCTGATGGGTGTGGTGGTGCATATCTATAATCCCAGTGGCTCAGGAGGCTGAGGCAGGAGGATTGCAAGTTCAAAGCCAGCCTCACCAATTTAGTGAGGCCCTAAGAAACTTAGTGAGACCCTGTACCTAAGTAAAATATAAAATGGACTGGGATGTGACTCAGTAGTAAAGCACTCCTGGATTCAATCCCCAGTACCCCCCCCCAAATCCTATCAGGTGATGGGAAATCTGCATTTGTTTTGCTAGTTTTTTTGTTGCTGCTATCAGTTACAAACAATGGTCTTACTTATTTATCTTATCATGTTTAGTATAAAATTAGTAGCAATTTTAATGCTGTAATTTTAGTGCAAAATTAGTAGAAGTTTTCTGCTCATTTTTTTCCTGTAAACCTTATACTGCTCTTAGAAATACAGCCTATTAGTTAAAAACAAACTAACAAGCCCAACTTCCTATCAGAACAGGACGTTTAGGAGAGTAACTTGGTGACTGATATAGATAAGTGGTAGGTACAAAACAGAAATGAACATATGCGTAGACTTAGTCTATGTCAGAGTTGAAAAGTTCCCCCTTTTATTTCTTCCAAAGAAGTAACTTAACATTCTGATTTCTAAGCTTCTGTATGGGATAGAATGTATCCTAGACCAAAGATTTATGCCACCTGTACATGCTTTACATGTTTCAAAAAAATTTTTTTAACCAGGGATTGAACCCACAGTGCTTAACCACCGGGCCTCATACCCAGCCCTATTTATTTATTTATTTATTTATTTATTTATTTATTTATTTAGAGACAGGGTCTCACTAGGTTGCTTAGAGCCTCCATAAGTTGCTGAGGCTGAATGTAAATGGCCTAAACTCATCAATCAAAAGACATAGACTGGCAGATTGAATTAAAATACAAAGACCCAACAATATGCTGTCTCCAAGAGACTTACCTCATAGGCACAGAATGAAGGTAAAAGGACTGGAAAAAACATATAACTCACATGGATCACATAAACAAGCAGGGGTTTCTATCCTCGTATCAGATGAAGTGGACTTCAAGCCAAAGTTAATCAGAAGGGACAAAAAGGGGCATTTCATACTGCTCAAGGGAACTATACATCAACAAGACATACCAATCATAAATATTTATGCCCCAAATGATAGAACATCCATGTACATCAAACAAACCCTTCTCAATTTTGAGAATCAAATAAACCATAACACAATAATACTGGGTGACTTTAACAAGCCTCACCACTGGATAGGTCTTCCAACCAAAAACTAAATAAAGAAGCTATAGAACTGAAAAATACACTTAATAATTTAGACTTAACAGATATATATATATATATATATACAATATTTCATCCATCAAAGACTGAATATACTTTCTTCTCAGAAGCATATGGATCCTTCTCTAAAATACACCACATCTTAGGCCGCAAAGCAACTCTTAACAAATACAAAAAAAACAGATAATACCTTGCATCCCATCAGATCATAATAGAATGAAATTACAAATCAACAATAAAATATAAAATAGAAGCTACTCTAAGACATGCTTCAAATTCTAACATCTTTTTCAATAAATTCACTCACTTTCCTAGTAGCTCTAACATGTTCTATTAAGAGTTATTACTGACTTCTTGGAGATTGATTATATGTCACCTATTCCTTCTATTTTTTATACTTACTCATCTTTGGAGAAAAACACACTTGCTGAATTGACACACACAGATTGAATGAGTATCCAGTTTCTATTTTTAAGGCTAGAGTTATGTTGAACATCTCTTTTTAGTGCTTAGCTATTGAACCTGCTCTTGTTTCAATTTTTGCTTGCTTATTTTCCTGCAAGTCTTCACTCTGACGCCATCACTTGTTTGCCCTCCCCCCAATAAATCGGGCAATGACAAAGATCATCATGATATTCTGTATATAAAAACAGCTAATGCTGGGTATAGTGGTGCACACCTGTAATCCCAGCAGCTCGGGAGGCTGAGACAGGAGAATTGTGAGATCAAAGCCAGCCTCAGCATCTTAGCAAGACCCTGTCTCAATATAAAAAATAAAAAGGGCTGGGGATGTGACTCAGTGGTAAAGCACCCCTAGGTTCAATCCCTGGTACCAAAAAAATTAGAAAGAAGGAAGGAAGGAACGAAGGAAGAAAGGAAGGAAGGAGAGAGAGAAAGAAAGAGAGAGGGAGGGATGGAGGGAGGGAGGGAGGGAAGGGGAGAGAGAGAGGAAGGAAGGAAGGAAGGAAGGAAGGAAGGAAGGAAGGAAGGAAGGAAGGAAGGAAAAGAAAGAAAGAAAGAAAGAAAGAAAGAAAGAAAGAAAGAAAGAAAGAAAGAAAGAAAGAAAGAAAATCTGTGTAGCTGAAGTGTTGACAGAGAGTAAAGGAGAATCTGAACGATGATCACCTCAGATCCCATGTTCAGTCACAGAGGTGGGACTGAAGGCCCCAGTGTTTTTTGTTAACTCTTCCTTTCAACCTCATTCTTCCCCAGCTATCCTGTATGAAGAGAAAAGATGGTAGCCAAAGTTTTAAATTTCATGTGGGAGCGTAACAGAACTGCTGTCACTCTGCAATGATACAGTAGTCACGGGTCAGAACATTTTCTGAAAGCACTAGATAATAAATCAGGCTTCGTGGGCCATATGGTCTTTGTCACAACTACTCATCTCTGCTGTTGGAGCACAAAAGCAGCCATAAACAGTACGTAAAAGAATGTGTGTGGCTGTGTCCCAATGAAAACTTTACTAACAAAACCAGATGGCCAGCCTGTGGGCTGTGGATTGCTAACTTCTGGGATCCCTGCACTGAGGAATGAGGTTTTTTCAGTCAGACAACAACAACAACAACAAAAAGAAACCAGTGGCATTGCTTCCTTGATCTTCCCATGAGGAATGATCATTAAATAGACTGCCACATGGGCATTATGGATATAATTGGTATTAGGACATTGCCTTGGAAGAAACCTTACCACTCATTTGGTCAGAGTCACCAACTGGTGGTTCAGGATTAGCATTCAACCACACTTGTGCTTGACTTATTTAGCATTTTAAACATTTGGAAATTGCACATAGAAATCTTAATTCTCAGCTGATCTTTAAAAATAAAGGTGAATTTGAGCATGAACAGGGCTTGTCTATCCATTCTTTGGAGCTGAATTAACAAATGATCCCTTTGGAAGGGACATATTTCCACAGCTATTTTTTTTTTCTCCTAGTTACAATTTATTCCCAGCTATCTCGGCAAATAAAAAAGACACACACCTCTGAGCAGCAATGAATAATATGAGAGCATGTTAAAAAGAAACACAGCTTATTAAAGAATGTAAGTTTCCAGCGAGGGCTCTGAAACTGTAGCTGTGTGTCCTTTGCACTGCATTGAAAAGATGCCATTCATTTCTGACTTTGATTAATGAAAATCACGTGGCTAATTATATTAAGGAAGATGAATCTGCCTTCCACGGAATAAGAACTTTTATTTGAAGCTATGTGTACATTGCATCCTTGGCATAAAACCAGAATTTAATAATTTTTCATATATAAGAATAATTCTAGAACTGTGAATAAATGAAAAACTTGGACATTTTGCTTATTCCTTTTTTTTTTTTTTTGCGGTTCTGGGAATCGAACCCAGGGCCTTGTGCTTGCAAGTCAAGCACTCTACCAACTGAGCTATATCTCCAGTCCCTGCTTATTTCCTTTATCCTGGTACTATTACATTGGATTTATTTATTTATTTATTTAAATTTTTTAGTTGTAGATGGACACAGTGCCTTTATTTTATTTTTTTATGTGGTGCTGAGAATCGAACCCAGTGCCTTACACATGCTAGGCAAGTGCTCTGTCCCTGAGCCACAACCCCAGCCCTACATTGGATTTATGAGTTGAATGATCTACAAATATTGTTTGTTGGTTGGACTGTCAAAAAAAAAAAAGAGTAAATGCTGAGAACTTTCAATACACTTCTAGCTTTTTGAAATGTACAGCTCATTGTTATATAGAGTCACCCCATGTGCAATAGCACATGGGAACTTCTTGCTCCTATCAAACCAATAAATAAAGTTATAAAGATTGCTAGGTGCCATGGTGCTCACCTGTAATTCCAGCAACCAGGGAGGCCAAGGCAGGAGGATTTCAACTTTGAGGCCAGGCTCAGCATTTTAATGGGATCGTGACTCAAAATAAAAAGTAGAAAGGGATGGGGAGGTGACTTAGTCATAAGGTGCACCTGGGTTCAATCCCTGGTGCGCATGCACGCACACACACACACACAAAGAAGAAGGAGGAGGAGGAGAAAAGGAAGGAAGGAAGGAAGGAAGGAAGGAAGGGAGGAAGGAAGGAAGG
>JAJEJO010000138.1:132901-222126 GCA_020662805.1 Glaucomys volans
GGCAGGAGGATTGCGAGTTCAAAGCCAGCCTCAGCAACTTAGCAAGGCCCTAAGCGACTCAGTGAGACCCTGTCTCTAAATAAAATACAAAAATAGGGCTGGGAATGTGGCCCAGTGGTGGAGTGCCCCTGGGTTCAATCCCCAGTACCAAAAAAAGAAAAAAAGAATAAAAGAGTAGAGAAGGTGTTGATGGTAAAAGCGATGAACTGTGCTGGATATTTTCAGTTTGCCCCACCACACCTACTCTCTCCAACTTTCTACACTTCTTTGTGCTTTATTCCTTTGCCATCTGGCTTTATTCCTTTGCCATCTGGCTTTCAGTTGGTTTTTTTGGTGTTTTTTGGGGGGAGGGGTACTGGGAATTGAACCCAGGGGCACTCCACCACTGAGCCACATCCCCAGCCCTATTTTGTATTTTCTTTAGAGACAGGGTCTCACTGAGTTGCTTAGGGCCTCACTAAGTTGCTGAGGCTGGCTTTGAACTCGCGATCCTCCTGCCTCAGCCTCCCAAGTGCTGGGATTACAGGTGTGCGCCACAGCACCTAGCTTTTCAGTTGGTTTTAACCAGTTACAGCCATAGTAGGAGATCAGAGAACAGGAGAGAAAGGTCACAGTGTTATTTCCCATGCTCCCTTCTTGCTGGGCTAAGGTTTGTTAAAGGCTGTGTTCCTCTGCCATAGCTCCTGTCAGGTGATCTTTCCTAAAACTATACCTACGAAATTATCTTTCTTTTTGTCTTTCCTCCTTCCTTCTCTCTCTTCCTTCCTTCTTTCTTCCTTTTCTCCCATTTTCCCAGGGGGTCGAACCCAAGGGCACTTTATCACTGAGCTATGTCCCCAGACCTTTTTGTTTTTTTATTTTCAGAAGGGTTCTCACTAAGTTGCTGAGGCTGGCCTCAAACTTGCAATCCTTCTGCCTCAGCCTCCTGAGTCACTGAGATTACAGGTGTGCCTCACTGTGCTGGCTATCACTATACTTGCAATTTTTTCTGAATTCCAATAATCACTCCCTCCCTTGACCTTCAGGTCTAGAGTAAATGCCTCCCTGATGCCACTAGCTTTGAAGTAGCAACGCCTCTTATCGAGTTCCTTTTACCATGTCCATATCATTATAAAGAGTCCTTTCATTCAGCCGCCTTCAATTTCCATTTGTGTCTGTCATTTGTTTCCCACGAGGATCTTGACTGAGAAAGATGTCATTAATTTTAAAATACTCCCCTCTTCAGAGATGTTAAAATGTGAACAAAACATTCACATTAGGATCATTGAACTGTGCTAGTTGGCAATATAGTCCTGATGAATGAATAAATCAATGAATGATTAGCATTCACAGTGCAACTCAAAAACCAGTGCAGTGTGGCAGTATCATAGATTGTGTGTTGTTCAGAATGAACTTCAAAAATCAGAATTGATACTGCTTCTTCTTGAGAACTTGATACTCTTTCTCAGGCTTGCTTCTGGTAAGCAGCAAAAAGGTCATGGTCTTGCCCAAGACTCCTAGTTGTTACACCAGAAGTGTAATGGTTAATTTGAATTGTCGACTTGATTGGATTAAGAGATGCCGATGATTAAGAGGCTTCTGGGTGTGTCCATGAGGGCGTGTCTAGGAATGATTGGCATGTGGGATAGTGAACTGAGATGGAGACCCTCCCTACGTGTGGGCAGCACCACCCAATAGGACGGAATAAAAATTGGAAGAACAAGTAAATAGATGTAGATGCAAGTTCAGCTCTTCTTGAACAGGTTCTTGATTGCTTGGATCATCTGAAGATATCGGACTCTTGCTTCTTCACTCTTCCAAAGGAGACTCTGCCAGTGATTCTCCAGGGAGTTTCCAGAAGCCTTGGTCTCACACTAGGGTAGCACCGTTGATCCCTCTTGTTCTGGGGCTTCCACCTCTTGGACTGCGCAGCTGCTGGTTCTTCCAGCTCTCCAGCTGCAGAAGGCCATTGTGGACTATCCAGCTTCTGGTCGTGTAAGCCAATCTAATAAATCCCCTTTGTATAATCATACTTCCCGCTGATTCTGCTTCTCTAGAGAACCCTGACTAATACAAGAAGTCAAAACATTAAAATGCTATTTAGTCATTGCGTTTCTCATGAGAAGAGATAGTTCCACAGCAAATGTTACCAACATGGGTACAGTTCTGCTTTTGGTGAAGCAGTACAAGTCAGTGTTGTTTGTGATACTTTACAAATTGAGTTCCAGTCTTTTTGCAAGAAGAAAATATCCCACAGTTGTGGGAACATATTCCTCAGGAGTGGCAGTTAACTCACATTTACTGTGCCATGAGAGAGCTGGTATATATTATGGGCAAGTCTATTTTAGCAGACATGATCTTCCTTACTGCCCTTATTTCTAAAACATCTTTTAGTCTAAGCTGCCTGTCTAGAATTTACCAACCCTTCAGCAATACTACACATTAGAATTGTACAGGCTGTCATATTACAGAATACCAGCAAGGACTGAGGCTACTTAACATAGAACAAGAGCTGCTGCAACTTTGAAAAACTCTAATGCATTTTCTGTCTTCATTTCTAATTCCCTAATTGTCCTGATAGAGACAGAGAGACAAGTGTCTTACCTCTGGCCTTCAGTGCCATGTTGGTCCATTACAAGGTGCTTGCATCAGAATGTAAATCAATGTGCTGCTCCCTTCATTGAGAAAGTTTTGCTACCAAAAAGTAACAGCTGAGCTGGACATGGTGGTACACACCTGTAATCCCAATGACTCGGGAGGCTGAGGCAAGAGGATCACAAGTTCAAAGCCAGCCTCAACAACTTAGCAAGACCCTAAGCAACTTTGTGAAATTCTGTCTCAAAATAAAAAGGTCTGGGGATCTAGCTCAGTGGTTAAGCATGCCTTGGTAAAATCCCTAGTATCAAAAACCAGAAAAACAAACAAAAAATCCCACTGAACTAAAGGATGTGCTTATTGACATTGTTGATTTACATTCTCCGGCAACCTCCTCATCTCCTTGTGCCCCAGTAACAAATGTTCTAGGGACCAGCAACCAGAAGGAAGACCACACTCTGAGGAACATCACATTTTTCTTAGAGAAGGTTGTCCTTTCTTTCATAATGCTAATATCTCTTGGTTGAGAGGTAGTGGCAATATCCTCCCGATTCCCCACTGCCCCTTCTAATTGATCATTCTTTCCTAGTCTATGACGAAGACCGTTTCTGAGATTCCTTCCACCTACCGTATCTTTCCCCACCATCCCCCTTACAGTCATCTACCTATACTCAGTTCTCTCCTCTACTCTGGTAAATACCTTTGAACTTAGGCTCTCCCTTATCTCTTCTGCCTCAAGTCTTGCCAGTATCTTGGGAAGTCTCATCATCCATGTGGACAATCCCATTGACTTCCTGTTACCACAATGTCCATGATGCTTTCTTCCTCTTTTCCAAATACTTCCTATCTTTATATTCATTTTACTCACCCTTTTTTAATTTAAAATATTTTTTAGATGTTGCTAGACTTTTATTTTATTCATTTATTTATATGTGGTGCTGAGAATAGAACCCAGTGCCTCACACATACTAGGCGAGGGCTCTACCACTGAGCTACAACCCCAGCCCCATTTTACTCACTCTTCATCCATATTAGGATCACTAGCCCTTCCCCATATTATTTCAGTACACCAGCCCCACTCACTACTGTCCTAATTTCCTTTCAGACTGATCCTGGTCCTTGTGGGTCATCACATGATCCATTTTCTCAATGCTGCAATCAGCTCCTTCAAGTTTGTCCTGTTACCACACCTTCATGATAACCATCCACTCCTGGATTAGTTCTCCAGGGTGCCTTCTCTCTTCCTCAACCTGAGTAACAAAGCATTGCTAAAGAAAAATGGCCAGTTGTGCTGATTGATTTCATCATGGCTTATAAGCTATTTCTCCAAGAGGTACTTGAATATCTGTTAACTACAGAATTGCAAGGAAGAAAAGTTCAAAAAATCTGTGTTTGAAGATCACACTTTCAATTTTGCTGTCTGTATCATTCAGGAATGAATTACAGAACAGAATCTACTCCATCTTTTTTAAGGAAGGCTTTTCTTCTGATCTGGTGATGGAGGGCTGAAGAAATAGACTTTATGGTGAATTTTCAAGAACAACTTCCTGAAACACCTGGGACTGCCAAGGAAACTGCCAAGAAGCTATAAAATCAAGAATTGGTCTCCCAAATTGGAAAGTCACAATTATATTTGCTTGTTCCAAAGTCACTCCATGTTTGCTAACATAAGAAGCTATGGCCCCTATTAAGAAGTTGCTATCAGGTATGGTGCCCAATGGAAGTCATCCTTCAAAATGGCCCCCAGCAGTGATGCTGGCCTCTTGGTAGCCATGTGCTAGTTTAGTCCCCTCCCACATTAAAAAGGACAGACCTGTATGGCCAGAGGGATACTAAGGAAGTAACATTGACTATCTTCTGAAACTATGTCATAAAATTTATTGTCACTTCCACTTTGTTCTCTTTTGGATTATTTCCACAATAAGGAAGCCACTTCCATTTTCTGAGAACACTGATGCAATACTCTATGGAGAAGTCCATGGGGGGAAGAACAGAGGCCTCTCCCAACAACCAGCACCAACTTGCCAGTCATGTGAGTGAGCCCTAGATTCTTTAGCCCTAGAGGACCCTTCAGATGACTGTAGTCCCAGCTGGCATTATGACTGCAACTTGATGACAGACTTCAAAACAGAATTGGCCAGTGAAGCTGCTTCCAAATCCCTGACCCCCAGCAATTGTGACAAATAATCAAGTGTTTGTTGTTGTTTTAAGACACTAAATTTTGTGATAACCTTATTGCAAGAAAGATAACTAATATAAGTGTTAACATCCCAGACCTTCCTTCAATGTGCTTTGGATGACCTTACTGCCTTTCTGCTTCTTCCTTACCCACCCCAATTATCTAAGCTCAAAACCAAGAGTTCAAGGCTTGTAGAGGTCAAGTCTGCAATTCTACAGGAATGGCCTTGATGTCTTCACTGTCTGGTTCACTCTTCATTAGCTTTCTGATAAAGGCCAAGAAGCTCCATTGGACTCATCAAACACAGAAAACAACTATATCTGGATAAAACATCATACCATATTTTAAAAAGCTACCTGAAAACATTGGCTAGAAACCAAAACACAAGCAGATACTGGAAGACAGCCATCACTAGGAAGAAAGCAAATAAACTTGATGAGTCATCAGTGTGGGGGGAGAGTGCTGTCTAAGGGCAGGTTACAATATGTACCACCCGGGGTTGGGAATGAAAGGAGGTTTAAATGAAGCTGTGAAAATTGCAGTCTTATTACTTGGAAGAAGCAGAGGAGAGAATGGGGACAACCATAGCAACTGAGAAGTGAGGAGGGACATCTAGAAAAGAGATAGCTAGACAGGGGGAGTCTCAGATTGTGTACAGAAGCTGCCTAAGTTTGTGACAGATCACTGAACCATGTATTTGCAGGCTGGGAATTGGGGCAGAGTCCAAGCAGTCCAGCTAAAGTTAAATAACTGAACTGAGATTTCAACTGAAGTGGAGATGATTTTCCATTTTAGTTGACCCATTAAAGTACCTACTGCTTCCCCCACACACACACACACAAACACGTACACACACACACACAGCAAGAGAAAGAGAGAGAGAGAGAGAGAGAGAGAGAGAAAGGGAGAGAGAGATATCTGCTGTGTCTAACCAGCCAAACTGGGGCTTATTTTTTTTCCCCATGGGGTCCAAAATCTACATAGAAAAGTCCTGGGAGATGCCCAGTGAGAAATCAGCTCTATAAAGACAGCCTACTAATGAGTTTATAAAAATGCCCCCCCAAGTTTTGTTATAGGGTATCTTTAAAAAAAAAATTCTGCAGCAATTTCATTCATTGATCTTTAAGTAATCTGTGTATCTTGTTAGGCAAAGTGACTCTAATATTCCAAGCTTATCAGGAAGACTAGTTTGAAGAAATCAGAGCAGTTCCTTAAACGTCAACTTATCTTCAGCCTATGGGGCAAAGGGTACTGGTTGGCTTGTCAAGCTAGTCACCATTTGACATTCCTAACCTGGCCATGCCATTGACCTTTATCTGATACATCTGGAAACACAAGTCAGAGTGGCTTCTAGTATGCTTGGTGAACAAAATCATATTTGTAAATAGTGTAGACCTATTCACAGTTTAGAAATCACTGCCTGATCTTCAAAAGAATAGTGTCAAATCTGCTTCCTGTTTTATTTAATTTATTTATTTATTTATTTATTTATTTATGGTACAGGGATTGAATCCAGGGGTGCTTAACCACTGAACCACATCCCCAGCCCTTTTCATATTTTATTTAGAGTCAGGGTCTCACTGAGTTGCTTAGGGCCTCACTAAGTTGCTGAGGCTGGCTTTGAACTTGTGATCCTCCTGCCTCAGTCTTCTGAGCCACTGGGATTACAGGCGTGCGCCACCATGCCCAGCACTACTTCCTGTATTAAATCTTTTGATATTGGAATTTGAACTTTCCACCACTTATTTAGCTATTTGGTTTGTTTAGGAATAGATTATGAGCCAAACTGATATTCTGAAAATGGAGGGAAAGGTTTTCCTGGGAGAATTGAAAAGTTCAGCTCCTGGTTAAAAACGAATGTGTAATTCTTCAGGCCCAGTCACTGGCAGTTGCAAAGGCAGGCCTCACAGGGAAAGTTGCTCTTCCACGGAGAAGCACAGCCAGTGCCTTGAAGTATCTGCCGGAAGTTGCAGTCAAGGATTGAGGGCCCCTGGCCAATCAGGCTCTTTCATCCACAGTCTCCATGAGTGATTGATCTTAGAACCCCTGAGGATACCAAAATCTAGCTTCTGAAGTCCTTTATATAAAATGGCATAGCATTTGCCTATAAACCTTTATACATCTTCTTATATACATTAAAACATCTGTGGATATCTTATAATACCTAATACAATGTAAGGGCTATGTAAATATTTATTATTCTGCATTGGTTGGGGAACAACAAGAAAAAGAAGTCTGTACATACTCAGTACAGGCACCATCTTTTTTTCTGACTATTTCAATCCCAGGTTGGTTGAATCTACAGATGCAGAACCCATGGATAAGGAGGAGTGACTGTATTTGCATTCTGGGATCTGGTGTTTTCATTTCTAGTCCTATTTACCTGAGGTCTTGGGCAGAAGTTTTCTTCAGGTGCCTCTGCTAAGATCTTCTTGTGGGGGTGGGAGAGGAATGGGGGAAACTTGGAAGACATTTTTCTTCACTCTGAATACTCAGTACTCAATACTTTTCTATGCCTAGCTCTCTGCCCAACTCCAGAGTCTATAAGACCACCAGAACCTTTTGTTTGTGGAGTGAGATGACTCCAAATCTGCAATTTCCACCTGATTCTTGACCCACCAGTACACTATTTCATGGGGAAAAATGGGACAGGGGGAGTTGGTGCTTTCTTTAGTTTTATTTTCTTTCTTAATCCATTACTAAGCCATTATGTTCCCTTCATCCTATATATACGACACCTATAAAGACCTTTATGATTGTTCAGTTTAAGTATATATAGAAAAATGGGACATAATTAAAGGCTTAACTTTCATTTTTGGCTTATTGCTTTAATTGCCTACTATGCCACCTGAGAGCTCTGCTGTCTCCCAGCTCAGTTGAGCTCCTGGGAAGACTAGATTTTTCTATTTCCAAAACACCACAAAGAATCACAGTGTTGCTGGGCACAGTGATGCATGCCTGCAATCCCAGTGGCTTGGGAGGCTGAGGTAGGAGGATCACAAGTTCAAAGTCAGCCTCAGCAACTTAATGAGGCCCTAAGCAACTCAGTGAGACCCTGTCTCTAAACAAAATACCAAAAAAAAAGACTGGAGATATGGCTTGGGGGTTAAGCACCCGAGTTCAATCCCTGGTATCAAAAAAAAAGAATCACGGTGCTAAAACCATTGACCACCCTGAACAAGCATGGCTGGTGCTTGATAAACAAAGTGAGTTTTAATAAATTTGCTCCAAAATATTTTATTAATAAAAGTTTCATGTAGACAACAAAATAGAAGAAAGTGATGTGTCACACTGAATAACATGTTGAAATCATGTTTATGGTCATGGTTTCTAATTTCTCTACAAAATTAACTAGCCATGATGGAGTAAAGAGAGAGTAAATATATTCATATTGTTTTTTGAAATATTTTGAAGTAAAAAAAGAATTGTGCCAATTTTTAAGGACGAGAAAAGCTCATAATAAAATAGACTTTAAAAATTACAAATAAAAATCTGTACATCAAGGGTATTTTAAGGCCTTCTCATGTGCGTGGCACTATGTAGAAAAAGAACAGAAACCATTGAGAAAGGAACAGCACATCAGGTGTTACAGGCCTGGCCCATTTCCGCTTGCAGGACCATCTCCTCTTTTCTCAAGGGGAAAGTGTCAATCAGGTTGAAGAGGGCCACAGGTGTCACCAGGGAAACATAGCGTTCCTTGTCCATGCCATGCTTATCCACTAGCACCATACTGAAGGAATAGAGTGGGATTCGCAGCAACAGCCTGGGGCAGACAAAGAAAAGAGAATCTGGGTCAAACTTCAGCTTCCAATGGTAATGGTGGGCCAACCAGAGCCATATAGTGATACTGTATACAAGAAAGGATTGATACCATGAAGGACCTGAATCATCCTTTAGACTTTTGCTACTCAAAGTATAGTCCTTGGGCCAGCAGCATCACATGGGAATTTGTTTGAAAAGAAGACTCTCACATCTCATTCAAAACCTACCAGATTAGAATCTGCATTATTAATGGGTTCCCCAGATGATGGGTATGCCCATGAAAGGTTGAGCAGCTCTGCTTTAGATTATAGTCAGGAGGACGTCAGACCTGTAATGGAGTTCTGCACCCATAGTTGCTACAAGGCATGTTTGAGAAGGCTAAGAGGCATTTGAATCCAAGTTTGCAGACTAGTTTGGCATGACCCTGTACACACTAGAGTTATATCAGTGCTTATCAGAAGGGGTGATTTTATCTCTCTGAGAGCATTTAGCCATGTATAAACACATTTTTGCTCATCACAATGGGGAGTGGAGATGCTACTGGTCTAGTGAGTGGATGTCAGGGATGCTGCTAAACATCCTACAATGCATACCACCACTTCCCTGCAGAACAAATCCAGTCCCAAATGTCCAAAGGGCCAAGGCTGAAAAACCCTGGACTAGGTAAACCTGATTGAAATAACTTTCCAAATATAATTGTGTCCTATTCAGTGGCCAACTCAGAACTGCATAGTTAGAAGGGATTTATGTTGGTCTATGCCCCACATATTCTGACTTTATTAATTATAATTTGTATCCCAAATAATTCCAAACAGTGATTTGACATGATTTCAAGTGTCTGATGTTTTTACCATTCTACGACACTAGAATTTAATCTGTGTTGATGTTTTATATCAACACCAGCATGTTTAGATATGAAAAGCTGAAGAAATCAAACAGATAAAACCCAATAAAATAATAATCCTACTCCATCTCTTCTCTGGGTTTTTTCTTTTCAGTTGAGATATCTTGAGATTGTGTGAGGCAGAAATTAAACTGCCACCTGGATTTAAAGTGAAGTTTTTTTTTTTTCTCATACAAATGGATTTAAGTTTTAAAAAAAAATTACATAAAATACAAACTCCACTTTCTTCTGTTGAGTTTCAGGGAAGAAAGGGATAATTTGAATTTTATTGCAGTGGGAAGCTAAATTGCTAAATCACTTTTAGGGACTAGAAATGAAAGAAAGATAACATTACACTGCCTCCACCAGGTGTCCTGTAGCACTAAGAGGAAAGAGCTTGGCAGCAGATGTCTCAGCCAAGTGCATTATTGAGTCTGAACACGTGAATGTAGGCAGTGTAAGTAAAGTGGGAATGGAGAGCTAAATTTCTCTGTATCTTTAAGAGGAGGGTACCAAATTTCTGGGGAGAAGTCCTAACATGGGGGGGGGGGGTTCCAGAAAATAGAAGGGCAGGAATGTAATGTAAGGAGGGAGAAAAGGGCCAAACAATGTGGAGCTTGTAGGAAAGGTGACCCATGAGACATTGAAGCATTTGGTTTTATAGTGCTTAAGAGGCTACTATACACATTGCTCATAGGAGCCTTGTGCCTTGATCGACACAGAAATTAAACAGGGAAAACTGCCAAGGGAAGAAGAGGTGAGTGGTGGGATCAGCAGGCAACCACAGAAATGCTTCCTCTGGGGCCATGAGACCATAGAAATCTCAGGGATGGACGACTGGACACCTCAGAGGGATGAGGTGCCAGCAGAATATCTGAGTCACACAAATGTCTGTCATCAGATTGGAAGGAGTTTTTCCTGGAGAATCTTCCAGGCAGACCTGTGAAGATTAAAATTGTGGCTTTCTTTGCCCCTGTCGTCTTTGGGATTGGTGGAAGGAAAAATCACCCTAGGGAGCATTAATTAGTTCTTCCATCCAGATCTAAAAGAAATGAGGGCCAAATATATGCTGGAAAAATTTCCATCATCGCAAAATGGGTGCAGGCACACCAAACCATGGCAGGAAACCACAGTAATGGCGCCACATCCATAATGCAAGAGGAGACAGGTTCCTAGACCAAATATAAAATCTCTCCAGGTGTGAAACCCCAGGTCATTTCCTCTCTTGGAGGCAGTTGGCTCCACAGACTTCGGAGCTTTACTTCCACTTCACTATTAAGCAAACTCTTTATGCTTTTCTTAAGAAAAAGAAATGAGGAACAGAAAGAAGGCAGGTGGTAACCTTGTAATACCAGGCATCCGGCTTCTGCTTTCTGTTGATTCCCTTCAGCAGTTTCATCATGGTCTCAGCTATTTGAAAATAGCTTTCTAACCAGACAAGAGCATTTTTAGATCATCCGGGCATTCTGCTTCACCTTCTCCTGTGTTCTACTCTCTACCTAAATCATCCCCTCTGTCCCACACTAGACCTTGCACTGGAATTCAAAGGGAAAAAGAAGACAACATTCATCTGTTCCTGCCTCATTTATATGTCGGATAAGGGGGCATGTGACCTGACATGGGATCTCTTAGCTGATGGGTTTAAGTGATCGTCTCTGTGTGAAGTTTACCTGGATTATCTTCTAGTTATACAATAAAGACTGACTCTCTTCTTAAAAGCTGCTTGGCAAAATTTCTGTTTCAAAACTGTGACACCATTGATAAAACACTAGGTCATTTGTTCTCATAGTGTGATCCCCTTGGGAACTTGCTAGAAATACAGATTTTCAGATCCCATCCTAAAACTCCTAAATCTGAAACCAATGAGGTCGAACTCAGCAATGTGTTTCAATAAAACTCCCCCAGGGAATTCTGATGCAGACTAGAGTTTGAGAACCACTGCATAATTCATTTAAGAAACTTATTGGTTACTCAAATCATTCTCAGCCTACAGAGGTCTATAGGAGCCCAAACATGTACAACCTGAATGATAGATTCAGATTAAGTCAGATTTTGCTATTTCTCAAGCTTGAAGAGTTAAAAATCACATCAAGATTTTATGAAGATATATATATATATATATATGTATATATATACATACACACACATATGATCATGTATATATACATATATCCGATATATATGATCATATGTATGTGTATATATACACACACAGACATATATATATATATATATACATGATATATATATATTTACATGATATGAGCAGGTAATTCTCAATAAGCAACAGCTTCATAAAGCCTACTTTGAGAATGTTCATTATAGATTTTTAGATATCAACACATTCCTCTATCTTGAGTTCTACAAACTTCATCTCAAGGTACAAATATTATAAATACACTCTTCAAGTCTACTATCACCCCTGGAGATAAGTAAAGCTATTTCCATGAAATCTGGTGTCATCTACTCTACTTACTTAGCACGTGTGGAGCCAGGCACTGTGTCAAGTGCTGAGTAGCAAATATTGGGGAAAAAATATGGTACAGACCTCAAGTGTTACGTTCTGGGTGGTACTAGATGCAAATGCAGTAGCATAGAAAAAATACAAACGTTTAGGAGTGTACCCAGCTTTCTTTTGTCATCAGCCAACTAAAGACAACTCACACATCTTATTTTTTTTTCCTTAGTAGGCTGAGTTTTTGACCTTGGTGGGAATGGGGCAAACTCCCTTTGACTGGAAAGAGGTATAAATCAAACACAGAAAGGGTCTGATGAAGCTGTAAAATAGGAAAATTAGAGAAAGAAGCTACCATGTCTACCTATAATATCATTTATTAAGAATATATTTCTGTTGTATAGTCACTCAAGGAATTTCTATGAACCTCTCTGAACACCTGTGATAGGGTTCACTATATACTATTTCATTTTCTTCCTGGGAATACAGAAAAACTGCATTGCCTAGCTTCCTTTGAAATTCAATTACAATCATGTGACCAGTTCTGGTTAATGGACTGGAAGAGTGAGTAATGTATGATACTTCCAAGGTGAACCATAGAAGAGAAGATGTTTGCTATAGATTGGATGTTGAATGTCTTCCAAAGTCTCTGTGTTAAAGGCTTGGTTCCTGGGATGGCACTTCTGGGAGATGATGGACTCTTTGAGAGGTGGGGCCTAGTGTGAGGTTCTTAGGTCATTTGGGGGTATGCATCAGAAAGAAACTGGTCTCTTAGTCTCTCTCTGCTTCTTGGCTTTTGATACAGCCGTTTGCTCTGCATGTCCTCCCTCTATGATGTGTCACCCTCATCAGAGACCCAAAGCAAAGCGGCTGCCTGATCTTGGACTGGGAACTTCAGAATCATGAGCTCAATAAATCTTTTCTCTCTATAAGTTAATTGCCTCAGGCATTTTCTTATGGTAACAAAAAGCTGACTAATATGGTATGGTTTGTTTTTACTCTCCTTCTTCCCCTTTTGCAAAAACCTGGAAGCATATGTGCTGAATGTTGATGTACAGGATGGTGTAGCCAACTGGGACCCTGAGAAGAGAGATTTGCACCTTGCCCTGCAGTGTGTGAGAGAAAAAGCTAGGCAAGAAAGAAGGATTTTAAAAGAATATTACTTTAGTCTAATTTTCTATTCCACAGTGATCAGGAGATTTAAGTAAAAACTTGGGTTATTCGGAAATTACCTTTAGGCTGTTGAATCCTGTTTCTTTAATACATTATTACTGAGTCTGAATGCCAAAGCTCTAGTTTTGTAAGTTTGACCAAAATAAAATATAATTGTTAAAAAAAGGGGGTATGGACAAGTGCTCTAGAAGCATGGAGAAAAAGGAGGTCAAGCCTGGAAATACTAATTGGATATCTGCTCACTAATAAAGCAAGGATTGCTTAGGTTCTTTTATTCAGATCCTCTTCCCCTACCAACCCAAAACACACACACACACACACACACACACACACAGAGCAAAAACACTTGGATGTAGGGGGAAAGAAAAGAACACTAGTAATTACCCACTGCATAATCTACTTGGACAAGTAGCAACATGCCAATTAGCACAGTTATAATACTCCTCGAATAAAAGCAATTAGCCATTGAAGTTTGCCTGAACTCAATACTGAATAGAAAGAAACCAGAGAACCTAATCAGATACAAGTGCATTCGTAGGGGATCAAATTGAAAGGCAAAATATCCCCCTACCTGAGCTGCAGAGCTAGGGCCGGAGGCATAATCTTTGCTCCTATTCTGCCGATGAGGGTTGGGAACACACCCACCAGTTCCACCACCGTGATGTGTCGAAGATCCAGGCCACACTGTGCTTGCTGGGGAGGGGGGAACAAACAGAGGGTGGTGAGTATGGCTAAGGAAAGAGACCTCCATGTCAAACTGCAGACTGACAGAAACAGCAATGGTCTGTTTGTGGAAATTTACCTGCCCACTCCAAACTGTCCTGAAAACAGTTGAGAAACTGGGATTAAACTAATGGCTATAAAATCTAAATACCTTCCCAGTGGAATTGTTAAGAAATGGCTTGGAAATGGGATTTTGAAAACCTAAGCAAAATGGCAGACTATGGTATTTCCAGACAGAGTGTGACCTTACATGAGTCAAATTTCCTAAAAAGTGTCCAAGACCACCCCAGAGGATTCGAACTAAGACCACCCCAGAGGATTTGAACTTTGTGGGGAGAGAAGTATATTTCCTTGTCCCCTTTTTTGCTTTTGTTTCCACTCTTCACATTCCCCTGTCCTATGCCCCCCAAACCCAAACTAAGGGGGAAACAAGGACAAAAGTTCCAGACCTCCAACTTGGCCTTTAGCAAGAGCCTTGAGAATGTGGCCCAGTTAACCATGTGCCAGCAGGTCTCACCAGGAGCAGCAGTGGCAATAAAGGACAAAAATTAACATAAGTCTAATCTGCCTAATGGAAAAAGAAAATTTAACATCTTGAATTATTAGAACACCAAGTGATTTTTGTCAAAATTCCACTAAAACTCATTATATGGAGTGACAAAGTTGGTAGAAAAGATAGAA
Organism: Glaucomys volans; assembly: GCA_020662805.1. Classification (NCBI taxonomy): domain Eukaryota; kingdom Metazoa; phylum Chordata; class Mammalia; order Rodentia; family Sciuridae; genus Glaucomys; species Glaucomys volans. Next base: position 147,332 of record JAJEJO010000138.1, read on the forward strand.
ATAGACTTTTCTATTATTCTAACTGAAATGCCCAAGTCAATCAAACCTTTCCCAAAGACTCTGGTTAAAATGCAAATGTTAAGTATGTCGGGGAAAAGAGAGATCACATATGAAAACATCTTGATCCCAAATATGGTATCAAACAAATAGATTAGTAATTTAGTGAGTATCTGAAGGAACAGAGGTAGATGAAGGCAGAGAGAGGCAAACACTTTCTGCAAAGAGCCAGATAGTAAATATCTTAGGCTTCCAGAGGTTGGATGCCTAAGTGTTCAACTCTGCCATCAGAGTGCAAAAGCTGCCAGAAACAATACACAACTGAATGAATGTGGCAGTGTCAAATAAAATTTAATTACAAAATCCAACAAGGGTTCAAATCTGGCCCAGTGTGCCATAGTTTGTCCATCCAGAGGAAAAGCAAGTCAGTTGGCTTATTCATCTTTCTTTTTCTTTTCTTTTCTTTTCTTTTCTTCTTTTCTTTTCTTTTTTCTTTTTTTTTTTTTTGGTACTGGGGATTGAACCCAGGGCACTCCACCATTGAGCCACATCCCCAGCCCTATTTTGTATTTTATTTAGAGACAGGGTCTCACTGAGTTGCTTAGGGCCTCACTAAGTGGCTGAGGCTGGCTTTGAACTCACGATCCTCCTGCCTCAGCCTCCCGAGTGCTGGGATTACAGGCGTGCGCCACTGCGCCCGGCTGGCTTATTCATCTTTCTATGGAATAAGAAGAAGTCAGAGAATGTATGACCATGGAACATCGGCTACAATGCCAATTTCCCACAAAAGGGAGGTATAAGCTTACCTTTTCTGAAGATCAAGTCTCTGAGACAAGGGGATACAATGGGAGACAAGGTGGCAGGGATTGGGGGTACAGATGTAATAAATTTGGCTCCTATCAAGGAAGCTCAAATTTCAGAGGTCAAGTGTATGGGAAAAATGAAGAAAGACTTAATATTCATTGCATCAGTGCTGCCATGAGTGGTAAATTGTAGCTTTTGATTAAACTAAGATTATTCTAAACCCTTAGTCCTAATCATAGTAACAAATGAATGAAATATTCTCAAAAAATATGTGAAGCTCTCCCTCTCCCCCTCCCCTTTCCCCTCCCCCTCCCCTCCCCCTCCCCCTCTACCCCTCTCCCCTAAGGAAAAAAAAATGTGAAGCACCATTCTGTCCTGATACAGCACACATACTGTTTCCTCAGTATTCAGTCAGGTTGGTCATTCTTTTTTTTTTTTAATATTTGGTTTTAGTTATAGATGGACACAATACCTTTCTTTTATTTATTTATTTTTATGTGGTGCTGAGGATCCAATCCAGTGCCTCACAGGTGCTAGGCAAGTGCTCTACCACTGAGCTACAACCCCAGTCCCAGGTTGGTCTTTCTTTTTGCAAACCAACCTCAGGACAAAAATCAAGCAATTTGGCTGGGCTTGGTAGCACATGCCTGTAATCCCAGCCACTCATGAGACTGAGGCAGGAGGATCACCAAGTTCAAAGTCAGTCTCAGCAACTTAGTGAGTTCCTAAGTAACTTAGCTAGACCCTGTCTCAAAAATAAAAAATAAAAGGGGCTATGGATGTGGCTCAGTGGTTAAACACCCCTGGGTTCAATCCTTCAAAAAAAAAAAAAAACGAACTTCTAGTATGATCCTTACAGTTTCTACCCACCAACACCCCACCTGGGCCCAAGATGCTTGTTACCTCATTTAACTGTTTCAAAATTTACATAGCCAAAAAGGGCCTATTTCCTGAAAAAGTGCTCCTCAAAGTTTGAAGTACTTAGAAATCACCTGGGTATCTTGTTAAAATTTAGCTTCTGCTACAGTAGGTCTGGAGTGGAGCCTGAGAATTTGCATTTCTAATAAGCTCCAAAGGATGCTGATTCTGCTGGTCCTCTGATCACATTTTGAGAACTACTATTCTGAGACACTCTCTTAGGTGCTCCAGGAGTGTCATCAAAATTCCCTGGGGAAGGAACCCGAGGGTTCCTGGACTCCCTTCATCTCCTGGACCAGCCATTTGAACAGACAACTGATGGATTGCTTTCAGCTCAAGCAGATCCTGGGCAGGCTCAGCAAAGACAATTGTTCCAGGGCCTGGACAGTATGTCAATTAGGCTTATTAGTGAAGACAGACAAACCTCATTAGTTGGAAAACGATTGGGTTAGCTCTGGGGAGTCAATGTTAATCAGGTTATGCTCCAGCACCAGAAATGAATGGGTAGCTTTAAAGTGCTGGTTCCTGAAACTCACCCTAAATGGATTAGGCAGTAAATCTGGCCTTTGTTTTTACGGAAGTGCCTAGGCCCTTCCTGTGTTAGAGGCCTCCCTTCCCCACTTTGACCCTGTCTCAAAGGCTCACCTGCAGCATTCCCAGTTGTAACCTGTAGAGGAGGTTTCGTGCTGTGGGTGTGGACACGATGAGGAGTCTCCTTTTCTCATAAAACTGATCCAGAAGTGCAGCTGCTGTTCTGACACCCACGTTGACATTCATGGCTGTAATCAGAAAATGGCCATGTAAGTCACTAATCCTGTGTGCTCTTGCTTGACATAGCCTGTGATGACACAGAGCCACATGTATAAGCAGCAGACCCTGAGAGATGGATTTGAATATAAGTAGTTTATTTGGGAGGTGGTCCAAAGAAGCACTGGTAGAGTGGAAAAGTGTATTAGCTTCCTCCTGCTGCTATAACAAATTACCTCAAACTTAGTGGCGTAATAAAACACTAATCTAGGGCTGGGGATATAGCTCAGTTGGTAAAGTGCTTGCCTTGCAAGCACAAGGCCCTGGGTTCAATCCCCAGCACTGCAAAAAATAAAAATAAAAAAATAAAGGAATACATAAAACACTAATCTATTCTCTTCAGTCCTAGAGATCAGAAATTCAAAATGAGTTTCACTGGGCTAAAATAAAGGTGTCAGCAGGCTCTGGTATATGGGGCAATCTGTTTCCTTGTCCTTTTCAGCATCTAGAGGTCACCTTCATTCCTTGGCTAATGGGCCCTTCCTCCATCTCCAAAGAGCAGTGTAGCATCTCCAAAGCTGTCCTCTCTGCTCTCTCCTTCCATCATTTCTCTGTGACTATTATAGTTTGAATGAGTTGTCCTCAAAAATCTCCTGTGTTAATGTAAGAGGTAAATGATTAGAATATGAGAGCCATAACTTAATCAGTGGATTAAGTCATTTAACAAATTGATAATTAGAATGGATTACTGGGTAGTAACTGTAAGTTGGTAGGGTGTGGATGGAGAAAGTGGGTCACTGGGGACATGTCTTAGGGATTATATATTTTGTCCCTGGTTCCTCCTGCTTGCTCTCTGCTTCCTAGCTGCCAAGAGGTGAGCAACTTTCTCCACCATGCCCTTCTGCCATGATGCTCCAGCTCACTTCAGGCCCAGAGTGATGGAGTTGGCTGATCATGGACTGAACCTCTGAAATCATGAACTCAAAATAAACTTTCTTCCTCTAAGTTGTTCTGGTCAGGTATTTTAGTCAAGGAAATGAAAAAGTAACTAACAGTGACTGTTTCAGCAGTTCTGGCTGCCTTATATAAGGACCCTTGTGGTGACATTAGGGTCTATTGAATAACCCAGGATACTCTCCCCATCTCAAAATCATTAACTTAATCACATCTGCAATGTTGTGATGTCCCTTCTGCCATGTAAAATAATATATACACAGGTTTAGGATATTAGGATGTGGGCATCTTTGGGGGGGCCATTATTCTGCCTGCTTTGGAAAATGAGACAGAGAAGGAAAGAAAGCCACACAGTGGGTTATCAAGTCACTTATAACTGTGGACATCTGGAGCTCAATCCCACTCGGTAACTCTGGGAGACAGTCTACCACATACTTCAGAGTTATCCTACTGGAGGAATGAAATGACTGGATAATTTATACACCAACTGCTCTATCATTGGTTGATGGCTGCTTCGGGGGGAGACTAATTCTTTTCCACTTACAGCTAGTCTTATGCATGGACACATAATACCCTCACAGCCAGGAAAAACCCTCAGACAGAGAGATCCAGGTAATTGCAGCAGGCAGCCTTCCAATTATAGATGGGAATGTCAAAGGCATATGGGCCAAGCACACAGTATCTGCTGGGAGAAGCAGTACAGGGAGGCAGAAGGGTGAGGAAGTAGGCGATGGACAGGCTGACTTTGGAGTGGCTCAGAATCTCAGAGGTCTGTCTCTTTGGTGCAGAAGGGACAGAGGAATGTAGGGCACAGAGAGTCACAGAACAAGCAACAAAGTCATGGAAGACATGAGATGAGGAAGATTAGCAATAGGTCTGCCATTTAAGCAAATAAATGACAAAAAAACTCAGATGATTGGCTGTTCAAGGTCAATGAAGGATGCTCAATACATAGGGCAGCAAACAGGTCTGGTCCTGGAGAAGAAATAATATGAGGAAAAATAAGGAAATTCCATGTATGGTTTACAATCTTTGTGCTCATATTTTAAGCTGTAGATTTGCACTGAGGTATTTGTTCATTTGCATATGCATTTTTCTTGCAAAATACAGTGAGTCCCTGTTACGTACCAACCTCTATGCCAAGTACTGGGATATCATGCTGAGTAATGTAGAGTTTTTGTCCCTCTCCTTGCCTCAAGGGCTAAGTCTAGGACAGCTCTGGCCAATAGAAATATAATGGAAGGTATTGTGTAATTTTTTTTTTTTTCAGTGCTGGGGATTGAACCCAGGGCCTTATGCATGCAAGGCAAGCACTCTACCAACTGAGCTATATCACCAGTGGTATTGTGTGATTTTAAATTTTCCAGTAGCCTTCTTGAAAAAGCACAAAGAAATAAATGAAAATAATCTTAATGTATTTCATTTAACCCAATATATCCCAAATATTTCATTTCAACATGTAATCAACATAAAAGGTAGGGATACTTTATATTCTTTGATTTGTACTAAGATTTTGAAATTGGTTTATATTTTACACTTACAGCACATCTCAATTCAGGCTAGTCTCATTTCATGTGCTCCATAGTCATGTGCAGCTAGTGGCTACCATATTGGATGCCGCAAACCTAGGAGATCATTAGACACTGCACCAGGCCTCAAGGGCAGCACAATGGGTGTGAAGTCCTTAGCTAGGGAGTCTGGAACAGATATGTTCTTTCTATTGTAATGTGTGAAATTGAAAGTCCAATATAAGATATGTCCAGAATTTCTCAGGTAGTCCAGATTTCACATTACTATTGCTACCCAGCCAGTAAGAATAGTGGGCATGTATTGAAGGCTTACCCTGCACCAGGCACTGGTCTATTCCACTTTTTGATGAATGACGTCATTTAATCCTTATAGCAACTCAAGAAGGTGAGGTGTTATTTTCCTCATTTTACACAGGAGGAAAGATTCCCAAAGTTCTGTGAGACTTTCAAGCCACTACTGCAAAGGAGGTAGTGTATGTTTATATGTGGCAGCACACTGTCTTTGAAAGCAAGATCCTACATTTATAGAAGAGAGGAACTCGAGTAACTAGAATAGACTTTGCTGATTCATATTGTCACCAAAGGCTGGCCCTGGGTTTCCACCTCAGCTTCTTCCTTAAAAGATGTAAAAGGGATAGCAAAGGCAAAAGGAGGAGGGCAGGTAAGGTGAGTTGGAGAGGGGGTTTAGGGACTATGTTTACTCACTCAGATGATAAGGGACAGTGATGCTGTTTACAAAATATATGAAATGAAACCTTCTTTCCCTGTACTGGAATCTAGAACCAAGGTGTCTTCAGGTTCTGCTGCCAAGCAGAGAGGACTGTACACATACCTGCACAGGTGGGCTCCGTGCCAGACCAAGCCAGGTTGGATTGGCATACTCGGGCAGGGCTACCCTGGAGTTCATAGCCACCGATGCAGGAGAATTCACAGGTGGCTCCATAATTGTCACCATCACTGGAGCACTTCATGTAACCATTCTCTGGGGCATTGAGTTTGCCACAGCGTCTGACTGTAAGGATACAAGGCCAGAGGGGTCTCAGTGCTGAGATCCCTTTCATAGGATAACCAGGGAAGGTGAGGACTCAGAGGCCCCAGATTTGCCATGAGGCTTTAACCTTGGCTTGTGGAATGGGTGAGGGGACAGGGATGAGTACTTGATTAGTGGGTGGGCCTTGGAATGGTGACCATCCATTCCCCACCCCACCTTTTTTAAAATTTTGGGTGGTGCTAGGGATTGAACCCAGGGCCTTGTGCATGCTAGACAAGCACTCAACCAACTGAGCTATATCCCCAGCCCCCATCCATACCCTTGATACCATTGAGATCAACTGTTTCAGCCCCTTGTGTTACAGATGAAGAGGTTGAGCCGCCCAGAAGAGTAAAGGGTAAAGATGGTTAGGAATTAGCTGCCCAAACCATGAGACACAAAATAATCCTTACAAATATTTTTTCAGGTAGATGAAAGGTCTAGAACACCAAGAAAATGGTTTCCCAGTGGCCCAAACTAGGTACTCCTAACCACCCTGGTTATAGAAGGACTTGTAGGCTTTAGCTGGCTACCCATCCACAGGATAAAAAAGTTATCTAGTAATATTCTGCTGGGACAGCCAGCTATGGACCCCTGTGAGGCCAGATCTGTGGAATCTTTAAATCATGTGCCAGCACTGAACCTCTTCACTGAAACCCAGGCATTAAAAAGGTACACTTTACCCAGCTTCCTCAGAGGCTAATCCAAAGCTGGCAAGTGTCCCTCCCACAGTGGGCACTCAGAGAAGGCTTGTTTAAAGACCTCTTTCTCTTTCCCATTTGCTTTCTGATGGGATGGAGTGGGGAGAGTCCACAAACGGTATTCTTACCTCTTACTTTAACTCGAAATTTGCAAGTGCCCTTGTTTTCAGCTCTGTCATAAACTGTGTACTGGATCTTGTGGTCTCCTTCTGGAAAATTTGAGCCTGGGGGCAGTCCTTTTAGAATAACACTTAGGAAAAAAAAAAAAAAAACAAGAAACACAGAGATGATTCTTATGGACCTAAAAAGCAGTTTTTGAGCTCCTACTCTGCCCAGGATTAGAGATACTGAAGGGCCACCATTGGACCACTTTGATCAGAACAAAAATTTCTTGAAGAATAGAATCTTCTGAGCTTTACTCTGTTCCAGTAGATCTGTTTGAGATCTGAAAACAAGGCCCCAAAGACTGGAAAGTTTAGATTATATTTTCAGGCTGAAGGATAGAACAGAAGGTGAGGACTCTCCAGTCCCACCGTTCTTCCACAGTGGACCTGAATTGTCTCCCTACTGGGAGGCTGAGGGAATATTTTGTGAAGAAAAATCATTTGAAAGTGTAGTCCAAGCAGTCATTGGCAATTTGGGCATGTAGGGGCCACAGGAACTTTCTTTGCTTTTTCTATCTGAACCAGTAGAGAACTTTCCTGAACAAAGAGGCAAATTCTCTGTGAGTCCTTTGTTATCCTAATATAATAATAATAATAATAATAATGATAATAAAAATAATTTTTCTTTGCACTTACATACATCTTACATGCATCAGGCACAGTTCTAAGCTTTTTACATATTAGTTTCTTTGATCTACAAAAACCCTATCAGGTAGGTAGTACGCTCCATTTCACAGATGAGGAAGTTGAGGCACTGAAATGTAAAGGAACTTGATCAAGATCACACAGCTAGGGTGACTCCAGCATGTTTGTTCTTAACTATCTGATGAGACACCAATAACTACAACATGACCAAATGGCAACTTTCGTTTGTTGGCTTATTTTGCAATATACAGATAATTCCCCTTCTCTCTGTAGTTCTTAGGGAAAATGATGATATTTGCTAATAATAGATATGTGGAATTATCACTGTCACCATTGAAGTGGGTGAGGTGGCTGTTTACAAGGTATGAAGTGAGACCTCCTGGGAAAGTGTCAGAAATACTACCGTTTAGAGATATGTCATTCTTGGCTTTAGATGCTTTAAGATCCTCTGGAGGCAGACAGCTATGCTGGGCTGACTTTTAAAAAGTCATATTTTACTGGGCATGGTGGCACATGCCTATAATCCCAGAGGATTGGGAGGCTGAGGCAGGAGGATCACAAGTTCAAAACCAACCTCAGCAACTTAGCAAGGCCCTTATCAACTCAGCAAGGCCCTGTCTCTAAATAAAATATCAAAATGGGCTGGGGATGTGGCTCAGTGGTAAAGTGACCCTGGATTCAATACCCAGTATCAAAAATAAATAAATAAGTAAGTAAATAAATAAATAATGTCACATTTATAACCGTAATACACAGGTTACCCGTGAAAATCCCAAGGCAAAGCTTTTAGACAAAGGGAGGGGGACATCTGGTGATTTAACATTGTGTGTTTATTGTAAAAGATTTCAATAGCAATTATAGTTGCAGAAATCTAAGAAAATACTGCATGCTAGGGGCTGGGCGAGGCATCATTCTAGACCCTGCGGAGTCAAAGATAAATAAAAGCCAACCCCAAATTCCCAAATTATATCAACTGTGACTTTTTTTTCCTCTCTCTCTCTCTCTCTCTCTCTCTCTCTCTCTCTCTCTCTCTGTGGTGACTTATGTTTCAATCCCAATCCCCTAACATTTCTCCTAAGGGCTTTATGGACATGTATATGTGACAGCAAGTAAACTTATTTTAAGACAAGATCTCAAAGTCACCCAGGCTGGCCTCCAACTCTAGATCTTCCTGCCTCAGCCTCCCAAGTAGCTGGGATTACAAGTGTGTGACATCATGCCCAACAAAGAGTCAAACTTTATCTTTGAGAAATTACAATGGGAAACACAACTAGTACTATTTAAACTAGTTGGTGCACTGGGGGAAGGTTATCTGGATATATAAATAAAATGTCCTTTAGGTGTGAGAGACTCAATCTCCTCTTACTAGCAGATGTTCTGTTATTGCTAATAATTATGTAAAAATGTTCTGTCTCGCACAGCCTAGATTGATAAGGTTCTAGAAAGTCTTTCCCTGCTTTATGGCTCACCAGAGGATAAGTTGGAGGCAATCTTTTATCCACGGATTGAAATTCTATGGAGAGGTCTAATTGGGTCATGTACATTAAGGCCCAGATGTGAGCATACTGAAATGAAGTAGTGGCCTCCAGGGAACATCCTACCAGGGTACAGTCCCAAATGACAGATTAAAGCAACATGTGCTGAACTTCACCTTTTCTTTTAAATTTTTTATTTTTTGAACCAGGGATTGAACTCAGGGGCACTCCACCACCGAGCCACATCCCCACCCCTATTTTGTATTTTATTTAGAGACAGGGTCTCACTGAGTTGCTTAGGGCCTCGCTAAGTTGCTGAGGCTGGCTTTGAACTCACGATCCTCCTGACTCAGCCTCCCAAATGCTGGGATTACAGGTGTGCGCCACCACACCCGGCTTGAGAACCACCCATTTTTAAAAGCATCTCAAAGGAATATCAAACTGTTAATGCGATGAATGAACAGGTTCTGGAGAACAGGCATCAAGGTGGGGAAGAAGGCAGAGGACACTTTTGTTTTCTTTATAAGCTTCTGTAAGTGTGTGATGTGGTCAAAAGGTTAAAATATAAATTAAAAATCAAAAGTTGCACCTTGGAAAGAAGAAGGTGCAGCCCCCAAACCAATGGGTGGAAAAGTTCTGTGCTAAACTATACCCACGGAGCACAAGGGGGAAGCACGTGGTTGGGCCTGTGAGACTCAGAGGGCTTTCTGGTGTAGCTGGAGGCCTGCTAAGGCCTGGGCACATGAATAGGAGCCCTCTGGGAGGGCAATGGGGGTGATTCTGTCCTGGAGTTAAGCAGCTGGAGTCTTCTTTCTCCTTCCATTCTTCCTCTTCCTTTTTTCCTCCACCCCTTCTTACAAATGCTTACTGAGTACTATCAGCGTGCCAAGCACAATTCTGGACTTTGGGGATATGGCTCTGTACATACTCTACTGGAGACAGACAATGAACAAATACAGTAGTAAAACATACAGTATGTTAGATGGCGGCTGGGGGGACCACACCTGGAAGCACAAGTAAACCAGCATAGATACATTCTCCCACTCTGAGTTGTAAATGTCTCACATAAAAAAGATAACCTAGACTGGGGATGTAGCTCAGTCATAGAGCATTCACAGAGCATGCGCGAGGCCCTGGGTTCCATCTTCAGTACCTCAAAAAAAAAAAAAAAAAAAAAAAAGAAAAGAGCAAGAAAGACAACCTCATTCTAGCTGCCAAGTTTCACTTACTCAGTAAGAATGCCATCTGCTGTATCTCTTCCCTCTGGTGTCTCCCAGGACACGCGGACTGTCAGCTTATTAGGTTCAGCAATGCGTTCCTTCACACTTGGGCACTTGATTCTAGGAGGTTCCATATCTGAAAATGTAACCCAAACATTCTCACAGTCATCAAGAAATAACTTGTCAAGCCGGGCGCGGTGGCGCACGCCTGTAATCCAAGCGACTTGGGAGGCTGAGTCAGGAGGATCGAGAGTTCAAAGCCAGCCTCAGCAACTTAGTGAGGCCCTAAGCAACTCAGTGAGACCCTGTCTCTAAACAAAATACAAAATAGGGCTGGGGATGTGGCTCAGTGGCCGAGTGTCCCTGAGTTCAATCCCTGGTTTCAAAAAAAAAAAAAAAAGAAAGAAAGAAAGAAATAACTTGTCAAATTGGGGTTCAACACTCACTTGATGTACCAAGACTTCTACACATTTCCCATTTTTGAAGAGTTTCTTCACTCTCTGTATTTCTCTTCTCTCTTTTCATTACCCTTTCTCTCCTGCTGAGTTTTGGAGATTGTTTGGGTACTCACACGCACAGGACTAAACCTGCAATCATCTGGCCTTGCTAAGTGTCCCATGAGGCGATGCATTAGCTACAGCTCCTTCTCTCCATGCTTCTAAACTCTGTGACTGACTTGGCAACATGGCGGTTACCCAGCTAAAGCTAAAAGTCATTTGGCTTTAGAGAGCCCCTCCTGCTTTAAAGGCAGCAACAGAGAATACCAGCAAAGGTTCCCTACCCATCATCTAATCGGATTCAATCCAAGGCAACAGATCTTTCATGAGTGCCTGCCTTACCCAAGGCTTCATTCCAACTGTGGTTAGAGGTGCAAGAGAATCAGTGGTCCTGACTTGTCAGTTTAAAGTGTACTAGGGGGATTATGTCACCATGCATGAAATATAACACAAGGGGGAAAATGGCACTAACCCTGGGCAGGGTAAAAGTGAGTGCTGTGGAGGAGCCACCCTAGTCTTTCATTTTATAAATGATGCTCAGAGAACTTGGATGGAGACCATGCACATAAGTAGTGGCAGTGTGAATTATTTCCCAAGATGCACTTATCACTGGAGCAAGCTCCCTCTCTTCCTGCTATGTCTACCCCAATATAGCATTCAATATCTTTTTTTTTGGTACCATGGATTGAACCAGGGACACTTAACCACTGAGCCACATCCCGAGCCCTGTTTTGTCTTTCATTTAGAGACAGGGTTTCACTGAGTTGCTCAGGGTCTTGCTAAATTGCTGAGGCTAGCTTTGAACTCGAGACCCTCCTGTCTCAGCCTCCCAAGCCACTGGGATTACAGGTGTGCACCATGCCTGACCGGCATTCAGTATCTTAAAACAGGCAATGCTCTGTCTGGGTCCACTCTCCCCTCCAACTTCCACTATACCATATCTGTGGCTTTGTGTTTTACCTTGGCTATACCCTCCAAAGGCCTCCCAAATTTTCCCAAACCATCCTCTCTACCTAGCTGTAGAAGTTGTGCCCCTTTACTCTCCAGATGGTTCGATAATGAAGGCAAAAAAGAAAGGAGATGGTAATTCTGCACTGGGTTATATTTCATCTGATAGCTGAAGTGAAATCACAAGAGGCAGTTTGAACTTTTGCAAGTTCTACTTGATGTTTCTGAGCAGGTAGAGAATGTATTTAAAGACAGTACAGAACATTCAGCTTTGTATTGCTTTACTTATCAACCAATAATTATCTAAATACTATTACAACCTGAATGAAAATTAAATGTCCTTTTGATCCTGAACTGCAAAGGTCTTTGAGAATTAAATGCATCAAGTAAAAATTCTTCTTATACTTCCTCTGTGTCTTGTCTCATAACTTCTCATTTTACTTAGGGCAAGAAATTATGAGTAGTTTGTTAAACAATTTTATCTTTAGTTATCAGAATTCATTTTCATTCTATGTCATGCTTCAATGGAGTGTGAATTTACAGCCTTAATATACGAATCCTAAATTGAACAACTACCATGTTTTATTGAATCTAAGTCACTACTGATTGTGAGATGCATTCCAATTTCAGGGATATTAAAATGTAAAAAAAATGCCTCTTAGAACTCATCAAGTATATAAATGTTATGATGAAAGATGATTTAAATGCATTTGAGGCATATGTTTTCTAAGGTTTAAAAAACACCCTTTTTTTTTTTTAACTATGATAGGTGATAGAAGACATACTTTTAGAATTCAGATGAATATTTCCAGCTTTGGGTGATCCAAAAGACAAGTATACAATGCCTGCCGCCTGCTGGTGAGATAGAGCCGGCACTCGCTGTACAGAAAATATATTTATGAAAAAAAAAATTAAAGCAAAAGGAGAGGGACAAGGAGAGGATATAGAATCTTATCATGTTACCATATGTCCTGGGAGAGAGAATTGTCAGAAGGAAGACAGACTCTTAGTCTGGACCAGGTAAACTAAACATTCGGACAATACACTGGGGTTTTGTCCTGTAACAATTCCATGTAGTGACAGTGTGAGCGAATGAACTCCAAAGTAGGTCATCTAGGTAGAGTGTCAGAGACTCCCACAGCCAGTTTATGTCCAGGTAACAATGACCAATGGAAACTGGCCTAGTTTTTCAGAAGTAGCACTCTTCCAATCCAGAAAAAGAATAACTAAATCACCACAGATAATAGCGAATATTTCCTGAACACTTCCTATATGCCCACCACATGCTAAGCACCGCCCCCTCCATTATTTCATTGAATTCTGACAACTACCCATTAGACTAAGCAGTGCTAACAACATCCCACTTATGGACTGGGAAGCATTTCCTCTCTTTGGGGATTTCTTTGTGGTCTGGGATCTTAAGACACCATTATATATTTTAAATTTATTTTAATAAGCCAAATGCTTCTGTGAGTCTGCTGGCTGTTGACACAGTGTTTTCTTCCAACCTTTGCACACATATTCTTTTGGGATTGCCTACCATAGTTTCCTCATAAACCCTTGAAGAGAAGCAGCAGGACTTGATTCTAATGCATCCTCGAGCAGCTGCCCTCCCTCTCAGCTGATGAGACCCGCTGGCCTGCCCATCAGCTGATGCTCTAGAGCCTAAGCCTGTTATTCTCCAGCCGTGGGTCACCATAGCTTCTTATAAGTTATGATAAATTTCCATGAATGAAATGAACAAAGTTACTATAGAAACATAATTACTATTCCTCGTTGAGTCAGGATGCCTGAAGAGCCAGTTATTATGCGGAAACCCTGAAGCCTTAGTAAAAATCATGTCCTCAGCTCTCTGCCTCATTCATTGGAGACATCTGACAAACTATCTCCCTTCTGTGTGTTCCAGTTTCTTTGGCACCATAAGTTTCCACAGAACTCTCCAGAAAGGATGAAAAAAGCAAGAAGTGGAGCAATGAAATTCACAATTAAAAGTCACCATCTTTACCTGAAAGATGCCCAATTAAAATATAAAAGATGAGAAGTAATATATTACAGTGCATCAACTACTGCAGCTTAACTATTTACTTACAAATCCTTAACATGTCCAACCATGTAGGTGGAAGAAGTAAAGAAGGGAACAATCACTTGTTCACCAACTAACAATAAAATGCAAAGAAAGTAACCCTATGCCAATTACAGACCTAAGCTCTTCACAAGTCTGGCGCCTTCTGCTTTCACTAACTTGGAAACCAACTGTCATCTAAAGCAACTGACTAAAAAGGCCTTGTGGAGAGGATGTGTGTCTGTGTGTGGCAGCGGAGGGGGGAGAGATGGACAGAGAGAGACAGAGAGAGAGAGAGATTGATTCAGCCAGACTCCAGCCTGTATAGATTCCCCCAGCTGATGTGCAAGATATGTGGGGGAAGCCATCTTGGATCTTCCATCCCTAGTCATCTCAGCTATAACCACCAACAGCAGAGATGTGCCATCCCAGTGAAGCCCTGTTCAAATTTCCAACCATTGCTCAACTATGCTAAGCAATAACATAGTTGTTTGAAACCACTAATTTTGGGGTGGTCTGTTGTAGAGCAAAAGATTACTGATACAAATATAAGAATTTGAGGGTGATGATGGAGGAAGGAAGAGTTCATTTTATGGAGGCATAGGAAGTCAGTGATTGCCAAAGACAGAACAGAACCTGGCCATTGAAAATTCTTCCAATTGTTTGCTTCCCCCAACCAAAGCATAGTCCCTGTGGATGACTCTGGGAAGTGGGTCCATTTCTTTGACATTCTAAGATTTCAGAGAACATTCCAGAAAAAATGAAGAAAGCAAGAAGGGGAGCAATGAAGTCCACAATTAATAGTCACCATCTTTACCTGAGAGATACCCAGCTAAAATATCAGTGATCATACCTTGATATTAGAGTGAGCCATTCAAAGTGTTCCTATTCAGTTTGTACTGGCAAGTCATATAAGTAAAAACTAGATCAAAATCTCAATCAAATGGTTTTAAGACTAAAATTGGATTCCTGAAAATTTGAAAAAGAAAATGTATTTATCAACCTATGGAAAAAATTAGCATGATTAAAGGGCCCTGCAACAATGTACATTTGTTACTAATTCACTGATGTTTTTTTCTACTGAATAATCCAATCCAGCCCAGTAAAGGTTCCTATGGGTCATTGGGTAAACCCAGCTGTCAGACAGTTGGGAAACAAGAAAAATGTGCTATCAATTTGCATATCTTAAGTCTTAGATTTTTTTTCCAGAATTTTATTTGTGTTAATAAATATCTGTATGTTCTACTCTATAGGAAACATAAAATAATAAGTGAGCAATTCCAAAATTCATGTTGATTTTTACCCTGTCCTTTGTTAAAGCAATTAAACGTGTGCCCTCTACATGTTGAAAGACACTTGCTGGGTTTTCTTCGTCCATGATTTTAAATCTATCAATTTTTTTTCTTCCTGTTTTGGCCCAGGAAGATGTGTTGGTTTAAAAGAGAGATCATGTGTCTACTCAAAATCTGGTCTCTAAATGAGGACTTGATGTAATTCCAACTATCCATTGTTCTGTGTAATCAAAACTAACTGAAAATAGAAAGAGAGAAAAAAATACTCCCCAAAACAATAGTAGTTACATTCTAAAGGGTTTTTAAAAATATATCAGTGGAGGTTGTGGATCCTACAATTTACAGTATGTTTTTTCTCCTACATTGAATTATCTATGTCTATTTCTGTAATAACCATGAATTTGAGTCCACTGCCAGAGAGTAGTCTGAATAAGAGAATTAATTTTAACTTGTGGCACTTTCAAATTAGCCAGACCACAGAACTGACCACCTCAGAGTCAAAGAAAGCTCAGACTTCCCTCTTCCAGAGAACTGGGTCAACTTTCTCAGCACTCAGCACAGTTGTGGCCAAGATATCCTGGTTCAAAGTTGCATGGAACCTGGGAACTAATCAGCACCCATGTGTCAGCTCCTAAAACAGGCTGAGGCTCTAAGCTATGCCCAAGGAACCCCTATCCCTGCCAACACGCAAACAAACTTATTAAACTAATTTAATACATTTAAAGCCAAGGGAGTAAATGATACCTTTGGAGTCAAATTCGCTGGGGACAAGATCCAACAAGTCTGGTACTAAAATCAAAGATAGCACTGCTTGCTTGCTTTCCCTATTTTTCTTTTTCCTGGGAGTCCAAGCCCTCCTGTGGCTCGCTGTGTCCCCTTTTGCCACCTAATTACATGCACAAGGCTCTTCCCCCAAATATGCCTGAACCTTATATGGCAAATAGTATGACAAATCTCCTGAAATTGGGGTTCATTTCTTAGCTCCTTCTTTCTCCCTCTGGGAAACTTCCAGGACCATCTGGTCCAGCTTTAGACATGCTTGTTGCTTTTTGAGAACAACCAGCATTTTCTTTCCATTGTTGCACACAATCTGGAAATCTGAACAGTATGGTCCCTAGTGTGCTCTGCCAAAGCTTACTTAGCACAAAGATTGTTGAGTTTCTCCACTCCTCCCACCATTACCTCTGCTCCTTTCAAAATGAGGGAACAGAGATCCATTTTCCCCTCTTTGGTTTGTTTTCAAGAGCTAACTTGCACGTACCAAAGCTCAGGGAGGTACTGAAAGCAACACCTGTCAGGTGTCCTTCTGATCTGAACATCTAGCCTTAGGCTATGTCTTCTAAGAGGCACATGTTCAAAGCTCATCCCTGCAGCACATTCCACCTGCACCGCTGGAGCGGGACTGCTCTGCAGTTTTATTTTCATTGAACATCACAAGACTCAGGAAGAAAAACTGAAATCCTCAGAGGAAGGTGACCAGGTCAAACTTTCTGTTGGTACTTAGTTTTGTTTTAGTATCAAAATGACATTCCTGCAGATTTCTCTTTTCTTTTTGGTACTGGGGATTGAACCCAGGGTGCTTAACCACTGAGCCACATCCCCAGCCCTTTTCTGTATTTTATTTAGAGACGGGGTCTCTCTGAGTTGCTTAGGGCCTTCCTAAATTGCTGAGGCTGACTTTGAACTCGTGATCCTCCTGCCTCAGCCTCCTGAGCTGCTGGGATTGCAGGTGTGTGCCACCACACCAGGCTCCTGCAGATTTCTTTGCCAGGTGGGTGCCAGGTAGGTTTGCCAATAAGAGACACTCTCATGAGATTAGAAGGTGGGAAAGAGGTAGGAGTCATTGTGTTTCTGGTAGTAGATTCAAGGTGTTTCCTGGGCTCCTGACCTCCTTCTCACCAGTAATGGTGTCAGTTACACAAATGTCAGCATCAAGGTAGGCTTATGGACTTTTGAGTGACACTACCATCCCACTTTTGCTCCTCTAGTCTGTGGTCAGTAGTGATTTCCTGGTGTAACTAATTGCTGATAACAGCATTTGTCCAATTTTGCTCCAGTTCCTATATAAAATTCCTCTGTTTGAGATACCTAAAGTGGTTTCTGTTGCCCTGATTACTGACCATTACAAATGCCTACCTAAATGCCAGAAGAGAACCTAGAATAAATCTGAGTCAGTTCCCTGAATTTAAAAAAATTGGTGCATATTAATTACACAGAATGGTGGGTTTCATCGTGGCATATTTGTACATGCATATAACGTAATTTGATCAATTCCATTTCCCAGTACCTTCCTTGCTCTGATCCTCTTCCTTTACCCTAATGGTCTCCCTTCTAATTTTTTTTTGTGGTGTTGGGGATTGAACCCAGGGCCTTGTGCTTGTGAAGCAAGCACTCTACCAACTGAGCTATATCCCCAGCCCTACCTTCTACTTTTATTAGATATTTATTTGGATTCATTACTCTTGTCAAATGCATTCAAGACACAGTCTAGACTGTGATTCTGATATAGAAGGGTTTGGTTGCATCTTCAGGCTGGTCCTTTGGTTAGAGCTCATTGAGCACATAATTTCAGATGAGAATGGCTGATGCTACCAGGAACAATGGAGGACAATGTTGCCATCATGAGGACACCCTTGAGCCTCAGGCCAGGGAAGTTGTCTCATGTTAGCCCCTAGAGGATAGCATCAGATTTCAGTCTTACTCTTGAAGTAACAGTCCCTGACACTGAGTAGACAGGAAGGAGTCCTTGGGGGTACAGCATATTAGCAGACTGAACTAAACTGTTCTTTGGACAATAGGCAGACACAAGCTACGCAGTAGCCAGGCTTCTAAGGCCAGTTGCCTTGCCCACCCCTGCTCCCTCACCCTGATCCTAAGGGTCACATCTATCTGATCTTAGGACCAGAGCAATCTCTGGATTCAGGGACTTTAGGCCTGAGAACCTGGAGATGTAGTCCCAGGCTGGGGTCTGTGCGATCTCAAGCAAGTCAATCCATCTCTCAGGTCTCATCTGCAGAATGGAGAATGGGACCAGAATGTTCTCTAAGGAGATCCTGGCAGCTCTTAGGGTTTATTTTTTAGTTAGCTTTTTTGAAGTTGTGAACAAAAGACTCAACAAGAATAATGCAGAGGAGGAAAGGTCATTTTGGCTCATGGTTTCAGATGTTTGGTCCATGGTCAGTGGACTCCATAGCTCTATGTCTCAGATGAGACAGGACATCATGATGTAAGGTCTGGTGCAGGAATATGGCTCAGGACATGGGAACCAGGAGGCAGAGAGAAAGCTTCACTCACCAAGAAAAAATATAACCCCCAAAGGCACACCCCCAGTGACCTATTTCCTCTCTGCCTGCCTTTAGTTACTGCCCAGTTAACCCATATCAGTGGACTCATCCACTGATTAGGTTGAAACTCTCATAAGGTAATCATTTCACAGTGGTTCTCAACCACTTGAAGGAACTTCAAAAAACTTCAGTGCCCCAGAGCTTTCAATTAAGCAGATGAAGGGGGTGTGAGAATTTGCATTTCTAACCAGTTCTCAGGGGCTATGTCTGCTGTTGCTCCCTGGGCCAAAACGTGAGAACCCCTCATGCCCAACAAATCCAGACTAAGGTAAAATATCCCAATCCCTTCCAGCTAAGCCAAGTCGGTGCTTGCCGTCTAGCAGTCAATGACAAGGTTAACTACATGTCAGTCGAAAGGCATATATACATGCTCTCTGCATTTGCTCTCTGCAAATGTCTTCAACTGTCCCTGTAAAGTGTTCAATGCTATAGGACGCTGAACTATCTTGGTATGAGTGTGCCATACCTCTGCCTGCCAGTAGCTGTCTCAATAGCCAAACAGAAAAGAGACAAAAGTCACATGGCAGCCATCAGTCTTGAAGTCAGCTTTCAGAGAGAGATTGAGGTTAGGTCTAGGGACAGGCCAGCAAGCCAGGAAATGAAGAAAGCTTCTAAAAGCAAAGTTGGTGCTTACATTTCACTCATGGACTCTTGATTCTGTCTTTAAAATCCACTATCTGAACACCCCCTGCTCCTTCCAAAGCATGTGCCTCCTGAGGGTTGTGGAATTTTCTTACCCACACAGGATGCTGGCCGGCCACTCCAGGCCTTGTTGTCCATACATGTGACGGTCCGTTCCCCTTTCAATGTGTATCCTGGTGAACAATAGTACTCACAGCGGGAGTTAAAGTAGGCACCATCTACACACTTAAACCCTCCATTGGCTGGCATGGCAAGAGTAGGACATCGCTTTTCTGAAAAAGAGAAAATCAGATCTTCAGCATTTCTTCATTTTGGTTCACAGAGTTTCAGAATCCAGAAACTCTATAAGCATACAGTGAAAAGTTCATTGAAATGGAACAGATGGAAGTAGAGAAGCAATGGCTGCCTGTATGTCACATAGAAGAGATAGGAAGCTTCATGCCAGACTGGCTTAGGTTGGCATCTCAGCCAAGCCACTGTCAGGGGCTGCTTCCCAGAAGCAGTCTCAGATGAAGATTTGTCTGTGAGTGGTTTAGTAAGAAAGTGCTCCCAGGGGAGACCAGTGAGGAGAAAGGGAAAGCAGGACAGGGAAGGGAAGGGAGCAGGGGGTGATCTCCAGCAAAGTCAACCACAGTCTGATCCTGCAGGGCAGCACCTGAGGGTGAATGACAGCTTTGAGCCCCTCTAACTCCGGGGAAGGAAGCTGGTCTTTGTTAATCCTTTACCACTCAGTCATTGCACAGCTCCGGGCTGCCAGTGGGAGATGCTTTCCCTTGTAAGAAAAAACAGAGAGGAGCCCTCTGAAAGAGCAGCAAGGTGGAACAAGCAACTCTTTAAAGGCAAGGTGCTCAAAAGTGGGGGAACAGGTGACCCAGCTTGGTAAAAGGGCACTGGGGAGATTTGGGTGAAACACTGATAAGTGTCCACTGTAGTCACCTGATTGCATCATCTGCATGGCCCGGATCAACTGGCTGCAGCCCTGAGCCTCAGTTTCCCCAACAAGGAAGTTCAAGTCATGGCACCCTTATTTCTAGAGAATGGTGCAAAATTGGTGCAAAATAATGTGTGTGAAATGCTAGGCAAACACTACGCGTTCAGTAAGTGGTGGCTGCTTTGAATAACCAGGGCATCTAAGATGGGCTTCAACAATGCTGCGCCACAAGCAGCTCTCCGGAGGAGACCCTTCAGAGAATGGCCTCTGTGTGTCTTTTTTTTTTTTTTCTCCTCAAAATCCCAACACCTCTTTAGGACCCAGAACTTATTGAACAAACATCACCTATTTGTTGCACTCTCTTCAATCCTCTTCCCAAACAGCTGATCACAGCCTTCTCTCTAAAAGGAGCCCTGTGGTTTCTACTGTGTCTTAGAAAACCCACTGGCTGCCACTCACCAAGGGAGCTTTTCTCATCAGCATTCCAAGAAAAGCCCTGATCTCAGAGCAAAAGAATTCTGACTCTGATTGTCCTTGAGGATCAGGCGCAGGGCTGAGCTACTCACGTTTGCAGATGACCTTGTCGGACCACCTCTTGTTTGACTGGCAGATGAGTTGGGAAGAGCCATGCAGCTCATATCCCTTCTGACAGCGAATGTCGCACCTGGTTCCCAGGGCTGTTTTGTAGTATCCTCCTTGAGGGGCCCTGCAGTACACATCCCCATACTTCACCTTGATGGGGGAGCACCAAGGAGCGTCTACAGGTAGCAGAAACACAGGAGGGGAGAAATAGGAAGTGACATATTCAGAAAGTGCATCTCCTTACTCCTATATTCCCAGCCTGTTTACATTCCAGATTTTGGACCTCCAGTAATGCCCAGTGTTTCTGTAGATGTCTCTGGACAAGGAGATTATGATCTAGGAACTAGGAGTCAGACAGAGTTGAATGTGATTCCAAGTTCCTCTATACTTAGCTGTGTGATCTTGGACAAGTTACCCTACCTCTCTGACTTAAAACCTATGTGCCAACAGGACTGTTAAAAGGACTAAATAAAAAAATGTCTATCAATCACCTATACAGTGCCTAGCACATAGTAAATGTTCAGTAAATGCTTCTTCTTTCTAGTATTTCCCTTAACTGGATACATAAATCTCCTCTGGGTCCATCAATATCATTGTGAACTCTGACCCTAGCCATTCATCCACAGTGTGTGTGTGAGGGTCAGTAATAAACATACCACTGTAAAACAAATCACAGTACAATGTTGTTTGCTACTTTGGATTAAGCTGCCATTTCCAGATGTTTGCAACAGCATATAATTTTGGCTTCAATCCACAGAACACTTGCTCCTCATAGGGAAGCACCTCCTTTTTCAGATGTCCCTGATTATGCACCATTTAGGTAGGAAAGTGACACCTTTTCCAGATGGCAAAGTTGCAGGGTGTTTTGATTTCAGTCTTGCTGTTGCCCAGAGCACAGCTAGAATGACACTAATAAATCAGAATTTGTTCCCTGGCTCTTTGAAAGCCGTAAGTACAAGGGCAAGACTAGCTTCTTGGTGGGGAAGTTCCCACAATCCATGGGGGCCAGTGACAAGCTCCCTCAACTCTGCCAGGCACAGTGAATGTGAACCAGAGCCCCTGCCCTACAGAACCTGGCTTATCACTACCGCAGCACCTGAGCTGTCAGTGAGTGGAGCAAGTCTGCCATCGTGTGGCCAGGAAGGAGGACTTTTGTGCTTTCATATTCCTTTTGACCAATATTTTTATCATATAATGTTTTGCAGACGTCTTCAACAGGGTCCTAAAATCAGGACTTGAGTAATATTCCCTGGATTTTCTGTGTAAAAGTGATATTCTGAGAGCTTGCCCTAGAGCTGATTAAATTTGTGTGGATATAAACTCAAGGAGACCTACTCCAGTCCTGCAGAATTCCTCAGTTTCCTTCCTAAGGGTTTTATACAAATAGCCTGTATGTACTACCTATATCTATGATACATGCAAATACAAGCTGCATATGCACACATTGCAAATTCACATGCAATTAGTAAATTATTCCTCCTATTCTGAGTCTTCAAATTCTCCTAGCAGTGCTGGCCAAGAAAGCTGTTGTGTTCTCAACATTGGTGAGGGCAGGAGGAATCTTGTTTTCATTTATTTGCAAAAGAAACTTCTTTTGGATTACTTTCCAAGACAAATCTTTGGAAGATAGTTTGACTGTTTAACAGCTCTGCAGTGATAGGAATTAAAATGTCAGTGAGTGATTTGAATTCAAAGTGCATGCAAGTGCTATGAATTAATGTGAATTAACAAATTCACATTCAACACAGAGGTTTAGAAAAAGGAAGCTCTTGTGCTGCTTTAGTTAAGATGGGGTTTACTAAGTAGAATCTAAATCGATTATTCAGGAAAGACTTTTCAACCCCTTGGGCCAACGCGGTAAGCACTCTAGCTAAATGGAGCTCATGAGGTAGGCAGTGAAAAGTAGCAGACTAATGAGGAGCCACTAGCAAACTCTGGATGTGAAGCAAAACACCTTTTCAGCACCAAGTGTGATGTTGGCTACCTGTGTGACTCTGACAAGTCACCCACTCTCTATGTCCTTGATTCTTCATCTATAAATGGGACAATACTGACATATTTCTACATGCCTTCTCCCTTCCTCAATTAGTATTGTAATAGTGGTCCACTTGCCCTTTTGAATGTAGCTCTGAGACTTATTTTTAAAAGGGACAAGTTTTCCTTTTCCTCTTCTCCCTCTCCCCCTCCCTAACCTGGGGGCAGGGAACAAAATTACCCTGAGCTACCTGTGCTCCACAGGAAGATGACTACTGAGGATCTGGGAGATGACTCTCCCAAATTAACAAGCGAATCCTAACCTGCCATGGAGGAGCCCTGGAACCCCCTAACAGAGCACACCTGGAATGTAACCCTTGAAGAGTTCCTTTATCCACCCCCCACCTTGCTCCCCCACCCTTTCCCTCCTGATGGGCAGAATCACAGCCTCTGGGACAGGAGTCCCCTGTGCTTCTCCTTTGCTAGCAAAGCAATAAACCTTTGTTTTCCTTTTTCTCAAAACTGTGTCCTCGTTATTAAATTGGCATCGGGGACAAGGACTGAGCTTTCAGCAACAGTGTGAATATATGATGGTATTTCAAGTAAAAGAATCAAAAGTGATGCTCGCCACATACTGGGAACACAACAAATGGCAGTTAAATTTCCCTTTCTTCTTTTACTTAACTTAAATTTAATTCAAAAACACTTATTGAGTAGATACTCTGTGCAGGGCACTGTGCAGGGACCTGAGAGTCTAAAGCTAAGCCCTCAGTTAATAAAAGTTCACCTCTAACTTTTTTTTTTTTTTAACAGTACTGGGGATTGAACCCAGGGGTGCTCTACCACTGAGCTACATCCTACCCCTTTTGATTCTCTTATTTTGAGTCAGGGCTTTGCTAATTTGCCCAAGCTGGCCTTGAACTTGCAATTCTCTTGCTGGGATTTTAGGCATGTGCCACCATGCCAGGCCATCTCTAATTTTTAAAACTAAAAGACTTTAAGAGTTGGGGTATAGCTCAGTAAGAGAGTGCTTGCTTAGCATTCATGAGACCCAGGGTTCCATTCTCAGCACTGAAAATACTTAAAGATTTTATTGTATAAATTTAAAGTGTAAAACATGATTCTTTTTTTTTTTTGGTACTGGGGATTGAACTCAAGGGTCAAGGGTGCTTAACCACTGAGCCACAGCCCCAGCCCTATTTTGTATTTTATTTAGAGACAGGGTCTCACTGAGTTGCTCAGGGCTTCGCTAAATTGCTGAGGCTGGCTTTGAACTCGTGATCCTCCTGCCCCAGCCTCCCAAGTGCTGGGATTACAGGCGTGCGCCACTGCACCCAGCAACATGATTCTTTGAAATGCACATACATAGTGAAATGATCATGACAGACATATAATTTTACTGAAAATGGAAACAATTTCCCCAAAAGGATTTATTACACACACAGGGCAGACTCTGGGGCAGAAACATATTAGCTATCTGGTGTACCTTCCATCTTGAAACACTGGGAGATGAAAGTGGATACTGGAAACGATGACCTGAGGTCACTAATTATCTTGCTTTGTATATGTGAAGGTTCACTGTGTGTATTTTAAGAAGATTTTTCAATAAGCAATTCAAAGAAAAAAAGTTGTTTTTTTTTTTATAAAAACCCTGAATTATGAAGAAATTGTGTGAAGTAGAGCATCTTCTTACCCTATACATCTGATTGACATATTTGTACTTGATTGGTTAATTCCAGAGGTCATGAAGACAGGAGCTATAGATAGGAACAAACTTCTGTGTTCAGATGTCCAAGCAAACATGGTGTATGGTGGGCAACATGCCTGCTATTAGGCACTATTTAGAAAGATTGCTCACTTCTATGGAAAATCACAGAAATTGTTTTCCTGAAGGATGCTCTTTGGGCTGACCAGTACTGCCCTAACTCTCCTATAACTCAGATATATCAAACAGAGCAGGGCAGGGTCCTCTTGCAAGAATATGGACAAATTTCCTGGGCCACAATAGAACTTTATTAACCAATTTTCTTCAAATTCTCCCTCCACTGTAAGAGGAACCAGTCAGTTCAGAGAGAGAGAGAGAGAGAGAGAGAATCTAAATTTACCTTTATTTTCCCCAGGGCTCCCCAGGTTTAAGAGAAATGTTTCACCAGTAGAAATATTTGTGGACATACTTACCTGAGCCTGCATAGAAGGTTCTTGATTAGGCTTTTTATACCTGCTGAGGGTGGATTGTTGGAAATGTATAGAGATGGAAGCCTTTATCATTAAGTCCCATTGAGTGACACACTTTACTTATCATTTTAGGAGCCACACTGGGCTCAGAAAGAGCATGATGAAAGGAGCTTATGAAAATCAAGTTTTCTCATTCCCCATTCAGCTCAGTACATTAGCAGCACTAGGTCCAGACTTGACCTTGGAGGGTTTACTCTGGATGATTCTGGCTGTAATGTATGAATCAGGCAGAACTCAGGGCTTGATTTTCACTTTCGTCAGCTAGAGTTTGCCTTTGCAGAGTGAGGACAGTAAAGGAACTTAGGAGAATAAAATGACCATTGGGTACTGATGGGCAACACATGAGAGATTTCCAAATGCACTTGTTTGTTGTTGTTCTCTTTCGCTTTCTTTTTTAAAAATGGGAGCACAAGTGCCCTTCTTTTTTTTTCCTGGACAGTGAATTGGAACTTAAACACATTGTCTGGTCACTTTATTAGAGTCTACTCCGCAGGGCAAAAAGGAAAGTTCTCTCGGCATCAGCAGGTCCTCATTAGCACATAAGCAAAGCATTCACCTTTATATCTAGCGTGTGAATACCCGACTTCATCGTCTTCTAGCGGTGAGTCTCCCGATCCTACAATAAAAAAGAACAGAAACTGCAGCAAGAAAAGCCACGTGGTATGGACGCATATTTCAAAGCATTGCCTGGCTTAGTCCATGCAAGAGGTGCTATTAGAACGCAGAGCCAAGAGCAAAAGTTTCTGCCGCCATTCATAAAGGGACAGGGAACCTCTCAGAGTGAACCTGGCTGGACTGAGATTGTCAAAGCCAATCAAAATGAGCCTTGAACCATTTTGGAATCACCACATGCCAACTGAAATTTTGGAATAAGGAACAAGAGAGAGTCAACTTCACTCTGAGAAGATGCCAATGTATATATGAATCTCATGCCAGGGAAGACGCAGTAAAATGTGTGACTCAGACACAACCCACAATTTCTCCAGGAGAAAAGGAAACCCAGTAGGATCACGTGTTTTGGGCACCTGAAAACCGGTTCTTGTGAAAACGAGTTCTGGTGGGTGATAAGGAGGTAAGTCAAAGGTCTTATCTTAATGACAAAAGAATAATGCAAAACCGCTTTGGTATATTTGTAGGAAATAAGGTCTGAAACAGATGATCTAGATGTTTATTCAGAATCTCTCACCAAGCCATGGCTAAAATTAAAACAAAATATAATGAGTCTTTCCACTCCCCAAAATAACCATAGTACCAGAAAGTCACATTAATTTGAAATGAACTCATTTGTTGAACCTTGTTGAATTGTTTTTAGAATATTAAGTATTGAATTTCAGTGAGTGGTGGAGTCTTAATCCTTGAATGGTAGCAATTTCTAAACTTCAAAATGGCAATCTGAAATTTAGAAAACCTCCTTCTAAACTTCAGAGTCCGATCACCAACCCTTACGTTAACATTGTACTCACCACATATTTCCCTACAGGTACCAGAAATTGTAACAGAAAAGGATACTCTCCACTATGAAATTATTCAAATCCCCAGCCAGAATGAACTAATAAGCAATGGTCCCTGTTCCACTGGTATTCTCCATGAGAGATATAGAGTGTGGAAATTGAAAGTGAAGAGGTGATGACAGCTAGACCATGTCCAATTGGAAAAGACTCCCCAACTAGAGAAATCCCGTTCTGAATTCTGTACTCTGCATTGTTGCAGATTTCCACACCGGGTCTCTGACTACCCAAGCATGTACAAAACTACAGACTTTTCATTGTTCTGCATTTTTAAAAGTGAACATAAAACCCAGAAATGTGAATCAAAAGTCTCTGCTCAAACCCCGTTCTCCAAATCACTCCACTGCTGGGAATCTATCCCAAGGAAACAATAGAACTGCATGTGAATCTTCAGTTATCTAAATTAAGCATGTGTGGGTACATGCGTGCATGCGTGCACACGCATACACACACACACACACCAGACATGTGAGCAGCAAACCCACTCTCTCACAGACAGACAGACAGACAGACAGACGCACACACACACACACACACACACTTTCCCTCAGTTGTCATCCTGGTTAACCTGTCTCCAGCATTTAGTATAAATAACCATCTGCCCACTCCATGAAGTTTCTTCTGCACTAGATTCAAAATGACAACTCCTTCCTCTTTCTCTTCCTTCTAAATAGACTCTCCGCATAGCACCTCTTCATCATCCTGCTATTTGTATATAAATGCTTCTCAGCGGTCCAGTCTTGGTCCTTTACATATCTCCAGTCTATTTTCCTGGGCCATCCCACCCAGGTAGTTGACTCAAATAACCCTCCATGTACTGAGGACAGATTCATTATTTCCAGCCTTGAGCATTTTTTTTCTAAAAGTCAGGCTAGAATTTTCAACTGTTTTCTGGATATTTCCATACTTATACTCAACCTGCTCAAAACTAGATTCCTTTGCTCACCACCAAATCTGTGCATCCCCCAGTGTTTCCCATTTCATCAGTTAATATCACCTTCCAGATAATCTGCCAGAGGTAAAAAATACAGTCTTTTATTCTCATCTCTTC
Organism: Glaucomys volans; assembly: GCA_020662805.1. NCBI lineage: Eukaryota > Metazoa > Chordata > Mammalia > Rodentia > Sciuridae > Glaucomys > Glaucomys volans. The sequence continues at coordinate 174,582 of JAJEJO010000138.1, forward strand.
TTCATATAATATATTCTACATAGCCCAAACCACTTAGATATACCCCAGTCAAATTCACTCACAACTCTCCATTTCAAATGCTATTGTCTTAGTCAAGTCGAAAATCAACATTTTCTTTGTAAGTTTTATTTTATTTTTAATGGATACATAATAATTAAATATATTTATAGAATACACATGCTGTTTTGATAAAAGTACACATTGGGTAATGATCGAATCAGGGAAATTAGCATATCCATCTCTTCAAACATTCATCATTTATTTGTGGTGAAAGCATTCAAAATCCTCTCGCATAGGGATTTTGAAATATATATTATTGTTTACTGTACTCATTCTACTGTTGATAGGACACTGGAACTTATTCCTCCTATCCAACTTCAACTTTCTACCCTGTCTTATAAGACCTTCACAATAGCCTCCTACTCGATCTCGTACAACTAGTCTGTTTTCACACTCCCAGTGCCACCTCCCTCCAAACACACACAAACACACACATGCATGCACGCATGATATCCTTGAAATTACCTTGGGAGTTAGTTTTTAAAACCAAAATCATATCTTATGCAAACACCTTTTGTGTTTGCCCATGTCTAAAGAATTAAATGTAGTCCTCAATATCACAGTTAAAGTACACTCAGTCGGGCCCCTACCCAGTCGAATGCCCAATGATACTGTTTCTAATGGTGTTTCTGAGCCATTGCACCATGTTCTTCCCTCAGAATGACCTTTCCTTTGACCTTTGCTTGCCAAAATCTATCATTCAAGTCTCATTTCCATGATACCTTCTCTGATCCTAAACATTAAAGCTTGTCAAAATTTAAAATAATTTCAACAGACAAATGACAAAAGAGATCAAGGTCTAAAATGAAAAAATGTTCAAACTCAAAAATAAAGTGCAAATTAAAATCACTGAAACACCATCTTATAAACCTATCATGCTATCAAATTAAAAATAAAATTAGAATATTGCTGCTGTTGAATGGTTGATAAACTAAGCACTCATATTTAAGGGTATATGAATTGATGGATGCATTCTATAAAAGAACTTACAGCCAAGCATCAAATACTTTTAAATATGAAGGCCTTTAACTCAATTAGTCCCTAGAGTTTATAGCCTAAATTAGAAGTTAAAATGCAGGCAAAGATTTACTCACATAGAAGTTGAATGCAGAACAGTTTTTAATTGCAAAAGATAGGGAGTAACTTCAATATCCAACAACAGGAAATGGTTAATCAAATTATGATCCATTCATATAACATAATAATTTTCATTTTGAAGAATTTTATCAACATAGGAAATTATTATTATAGAATGCTAAATGAGAAAAGAAGTAGTCATATTACAAAAAATGCAAAAATTCATTAGAAAGATTTGAAGATATGGTAAAGTTCATTTGTGAGAGCAATGATATGAATTGAATTAAAATAATATTGTGAACAAAAAATTCCAAGAAGCTGTATAGTATATACATTACCTCTTTTTTTTTTTTTTGCAGTGCTGGGGATTGAACCCAGGGCCTTGTGCTTGCGAGGCAGGCACTGTACCAACTGAGCTATAGCCCCAGCCCATTACCTCATTTTTATAAGGTTCAACATTTCTTGACACCACAGTGAATTGTCTATGTAACCAATACATGCAATTTTTAAGAAAGCAAGATGATCCTTTTACTCTTTACAACCTTCTCTTCATGAAGAACTCAGATCTAAAGTCTTTAAGTGTGACAGAACAAGGTAGTCATCTGTATCGGAAAAGGCAGGAATGCATGGAGGCCAGGGTAGGATGTCAGAGTCCAACACAGCAGAGAAGGAAAATGGAAGGAAGTGGAAATCTATGTGGAAGGATAGTGGGTCAATAGAGCCACAGGCAAGTAAAGTAAACAGGGGCATCCATGTGGAAAAGGAGAAGCCTGGCATGGGGTATTAGAGTGGGGGTGAGAAATGTATCATGGGAGGAGGAAATAGTGGAGGAGAAAAGGGATTGGTTATGTACAGGGGATCATCACATAAGCAAATAAATTAAGAATAATGGGAGCTTGGGCTGGGGATGTAACTCAGTGGTTGAGCACTTGCCTAGCATGTGTGAGGCACTGGTTCCATCCACAGAAGAAGGAGAAGAATAAGAAGAAAAGGAGCTAGGTTTCTCATTGTTAGAGAAAAGAGGTACAATACAAAAAGAAAGCAAGTCAGAATAAACTCTGGTTGCATCAACATTGGAAGTGTCAGTGTGAACTCATGATTTTGGAGATATAGAAAGATAAAGAAATACCCATGGATGGAAATGCGTGTGTATAACTATGCTTGTTTACTGAGAGGATTTGGAAGAAGTAACATGACAACAGCAATGAGTCTTCCTAGCACTTGGATCATGGCCTCTAAATACCATTCTCTACTGAAAGGAAACAGATCTCCTTGAGGCAATGACTGATTTTAAGACTAGAACAGGATTTATATAAGATGTGGGGCTGGGGATATAGCTCAGTTGGTAGAGTGCTTACTTCATAAGCACAAGGCCCTGGGTTCAGTCCCCAGCACCACACACACACACACACACACAAATAATATATAAGATGTGCCTGCATCTTGTACCAGAAAATAAAGAAGCACTGTATTAAATACATACATAAATATACACATGATGATGGGGATATACCCAAGGACACCAGGGCCTACTGGCTAAAACCCAAACATTTGAGCAATAAAATAAAGTAGTATCACACTATAACCCAAAATATAAAATAAATGTCCATGAACCCATACCTCCTATGCAGATATCTCCTATGCAGAAGACTTCCAAATAATTTATGTAGACACTCCATCTTTTTAAGGGTGAGGGGCTTAACTCCCCACTCATTAAGGGTGGGTTGCACCTAGTGACTTCCATAGAGTGGAATATGGAAATGGGGGCAGTGGTGGAGAGTAATTTAAATGCCTCAGCCAGGTGATCAAAATCAACATCAACAGTGATAGCTCATGCTGACAGTATGTACACAAGATATAATAATAAGAATGGCACTTCATTTCTGTGGTCTTCCTCCCCAGGACACATAACCACAGTCTAATCATGAAAAAAAAAAATCAGACAAATCCCAACTGAGGGCCATCCTACAAAATATATGACTTGTATTCCTCAAAACAGTCAGGGTCATCAAAAACAAGAAAAATTTCCTGGGTGCAGTGAAGCAAGACTGTAATCCCAGTGACTTGAAAGTCTGAAGAAGGAGGATGGCAAAAGTTTGAGGCCAACCTCAGCAACTTAGTGAGACCTCATGCCACTTAACAAGACCCTGTCTCCAAATAAAAAATAAAAGGGGCTGGGGATGTGGCTCAGTGGTAAGCACTCCTGGGTTCAATCCCTGGTACCAAAAAAAAAATTTTTAAAAAAAGGGAAAATATGAGAAACTGTCAATTGTTAACAGTTAAGAGGAGAATAAGGAGAATAAGGAGACATGATCACTGAATTTCCATGCAATATCCTGCAATAGGAAAAGGAAGTCTGAATAAAGTATGGATTTCAGTTAATAATAATGCATTGATATTGGTGCATTAATTGTGACAAATGTGCCATGCTAATGTAAGATGTTAATAATAGAAGTATGGGAACTCTCTCCACTATCTTCTCAGCTTTTCTGTAAATGTAAAACTAAAGATAAAATTTTATTTAAAAACCCTATACAAAATTCTCCAGTCTTGGAGAACAAGAAATTTTAAAACTCTGAAAATCATTCCTCCTCTGAACTTCTATAGAACTTGTTGGTTCACTAAATTGGCAGCACTGAGGGACATTAGACCTGGGTTGTACTCATCCAATCTCTAGCATGATGCCTCTTTTTGTCATTGTATCTTATTGTATTGCCTCTAAGTCACTGTCATTACTTAGAGCTGATAGGCAGGAAACCTCCAAAAAAGATTAGAGATAGTATACATGGGTTCGTTGTCCAAAGTTTCATCTATTTCTAAATTAATTTTAGTAGAAATATAGTATGTTTCAAGTGGCTCTGAGGCACCACAAAAACAATGGGAGTGTTTTTATGCACTTGAAGCAAACAGAAATGAAAGCACAAATCCCAAGGTACTTACAATAGGCTATTCCTCCCCTTAGGAACCTGGAGTTTCTCACACCTGAGGTCTTTGTACATACTCTGCAGAAGGGCAGATGCACAGTATGGAAGTGGCAGCTGCCTTGGGCGACCTCAGAAGTCTATGTCTCATAGTCAAAGTGTGCCTGCAGGGCCAACCTTTTCTGTAATGAAACAAAGTGACCAACGTGCTAAGATTCTCAATTCTCAGCCTGTCTATGAGTGCTGAGCAAGGCAGCCCCAGTCCCCTAGCAATCTCATCTTCCCCTGAGCACTACAGCATCACTGTCCACAACACTTAAGATTGATTGTCTGGCCAGGCATGTGGTGCACGCCTATAATCCCAGAGGTTCAGGAGGCTGAGCAGGATGATCACAGATTCAAAGCCAGCCTCAGCAACTTAGTGAGGTTGCAAGTAACCTAGTGAGACCCTGTCTCAAAATAGAAAAATAAAAATAAAAAGGGCTGGGGATGTGGCTGAGTGGTTAAGTGCCCTGGTGTGTGTGTGTTGGGGGGGGAGATTGATTGCTGGCTCTAGTTATCATTTCTTGCAGCCTAGTTTTTCAGTCTGCTAGCTGGACCAAGCTTTCATATCCTTCAGGGAAGACATTGTCATGTATTTCTTTGTAGGTGTTTAAATAACATTACCACTTGTTCAAAGTTTAGAATCAAAAACCACACTGGGAACTGGATAGCTATGAAGGGACAATGGGTTAACAAGGCTGCAGTCATTTCTCCTCTGATTCTGCCCCCCCCCCCCACACACAGCATTTTACAACCTAGGTTGTTACTGACTGTGAACAATCAATTGAGATAACTCACTACCTTCCTAGATTGTTAGACCGTGAACTTCCTCATCAGTCATTGGTCTGATTGTTATTAGCCTGAGAACTTCCACTACTTAAGAATAGCTCCCTTGCCTTTTGCACACTCTCTTTCTCTCTTCCTCTCTCTCACCCTCTCTCACCCTTAAGGGCAGATACTCTGCTCATCTGCTTAATAAAATCTCTTGTGTGAGTTCCTGCGTCTGGAGTGGTTTTCTGGGTGCTTTCGAGCTATATGTAGAAAAATAATATTAGACCTTTATCTTGCACCCTGCACATAACTCAAATCAAAATGGATCAAAGACTTAAGAATTAGACCAGAAACCTTACAACTGCTAGAAGAAAACACAGGATCAATTCTTCATCACATAGGTGCTGATGTTGACTTCCTTAACAAGACCCCCAAAGTGCAAGAAATAAAACCAAGAAATCAACAAATGGGATGTCATAAAACTAAAAAGTTTGTGCAGAGCTAAGGAAAAGATTAAGAGCATGAAGAGAGAACCCACAGAATGGGAGAAAATCTTGGCCAGCTACTCCTCCAATAGAGGATTAATATCTAGAATATACAAAAAACTAAAAAAACTTAGTACCAAAAAAAAACCCCAATCAATAAGTGGGCAAAAGACTAAACAGAAACTTCTCAATAGAAGAAATTCTAAAGGCCATTAAATACATGAAAAACTGTTCAACATCTCAACCGATCAGGGAAATGCAAATCAAAACTACACTAAGACTCCATCTCACTCCAGTTTAGAATGGTGATGATCAAGTATACAAACAACAATAAATGCTGGTGAGGTTGTGGAGAGAAAGGAACACTTGCACATTGTTGGTGGAACTGCAGACTAGTATAACCAGGCTGGAGAGCAATTTGGAGATTCCTCAAAAAACTAGGGATGAAACCATCATATGACCCCACCATCCCATTCCTGGATATTTTCCCAAAAGATATGGAACCAACCCAGATTCCTGTCAAAAGATGAATGGATTAGGAAATTGTGGTCTATATATAGGGAGAGAATTCTACTCAACCAATAAAAGAATGAAATTATGGCATTTCCCAGTAAATGGATGGAAATGGAGAATATCATGCTAAGTGAAATTACCCAAATTTAGACAAGTTTAAATGTTTTCTCTCACATGTGGAAACTAGAGTTAAATAAAGGAAATGTGGAAGGAAGGAGAAGATTACATAAAGAACTGATCAGAAAAAAGAACTAATCAGAACAAATTAATAGATGAGTGAAAGGAAGTCTAGTAGAGTAGAGGAAGGAGAAGTTGGGGAAGAAAGGAGGGGAAGACTGGAGGGAAAAGTGGGAGGGAAAGGGGGAATCATGAACTGAAATTGATTGCCATGCATGTGTGAGTTTGTGGTAAACACCCAACTACTACGTATAACCATAAAGCTCTTAAAAACACACACACACACACACACACTGGGCATGGTGGCACATCCCTGGAATACCAGTAGCTTGGGAGGCTAAGGCAGGAGAATCAATTCCGAGTTCAAAGCCAGTCTCTAAGCAACTTAGTGAGAACCTGTCTCAAAATTAAAAAATTTAAAAAGGGGGCTGGGGATGTTATCAGTGGTTAAAGACTCTCCAGTTTCAATCTCTGGTTCCCAAAACAAAACAATGAAAGAACACCACACACACAAAGAGGTATGCCAAACAATGTAGTAGGTAGCTTTCAACCAAAGATCCTTTATGGAAAAGGCCATCCTATATGTAAATATCTATGAATAGATGAGCTATGCTAATTGTATCTATAGACACTTATTTCCAGCATCTTCTGTATTCTTGCTTCTCTGTTTTGGAGGCTGGAAGGTTGCAATGTATATTTCCTAGGACTCTTTATCCGTAGGTTGTGGATGATTCATTAAAGATTTGGAAGTTGAAAGGGAAGGCATTATTCTTTTTCATAGTTTTATATGTTTTATTGAGTTTGTTGGCAGCAATGGAATGTCAAGTCCAATATCCCCTCACCAGTTTTGTTGGGTAGAAAGGATGTGGCACTGGCAGTGGCAGTAAGTCATAGCAACAGTCTCTTAACCTATAAGTGACAGGAGTAATTTCTAGTATCTGGATTGAAACCGTGGTGATCTTCCATTGCTCCAGCTCCTCTGATTTTTTAAGTGCCTCATTTTCTGAATTAAATCCCTTTTACCCTAAAATACCTAGAGGGAATTTTGTTTCTTTTATTAAACTTAGCAGATACATAAGCAAATCAATTAAGAAATTAGTATATGATTTTAGCAGCTGCTATAGTTTGAATCTGGAATATTGTCCCAAGGCTCATGTGTTGAAGGGTTGGTCCCCAGGGTGGTACTACTGGGAAGCAATGGAACCCTTTATGAGGTGGGGCCTAGTGGAAGGAATTAGGTCTTTTGGCATGTGCCCTTGAAGTAGATACTGAGACCCCTGGTCTTTCTCTCTCTCTCTCTCTCTCTCTCTCTCTCTCTCTCTCTCTCTCTCTCCCTCTCTCTCTCCCTCTCTCTCTCTCTCTTTAAGTTTCTTGGCTGCCAGGAAGTAAGCAGCCTTCTCTACCATGCCCTCCCCACAATGATGTTTTGCCTTGCCACAGGCCCAAAAAGCAGTGGGGCTAGCTGACCATGCACAGAAACCTCTGAAATCATGATCCAAATTGAACCTTTTCTCTTCTAAGTATAGTTTTCTCAGGTACTTTGTCACAGTGACACAAAGCTGACTAACATAGCAGCTTTCTCTTAGTAACTGGACACTACCCTAACACAGGGCACACTGTTATCTATCTATAAGTCTTTTGAAGATGGGAGAATGGGTTGTGTGTGAATATGGATAAATAAGGAGAAGAAAAATTGCTTGAGTCAAATGTTTTATTCTTTTTCTTAATTGGTTTGTCTCCTCAATAGCAAGCTGATTTATGAGCTATGGAATCCACATGGGAAAAAAATAACACACACTCTTTGCCACACACACTTTGGACAGAGCACTAATCTCCAGAATCTACCAAGTACTCAAAAATCTTTACACCACGAACACCAATAACCCAATCAATAAATGGGCCAAGGAAATGAACAGACACTTTACAGAGGAAGATCTACAAGCAATCAACAGATTTATGAAAAAATGTTCAACATCGCTCGTTATAAGAGAAATGCAAATCAAAACCACCTTAAGATTTCATCTTACCCCAATTAGAATGTCTTTTATCAAGAACACAGGCAACAACAGGTGTTGGCGAGGATGTGGGGAAAAGGGTACACTCTTACATTGCTGGTGGGAGTGCAAGTTGGTGCAGCCACTCTGGAAAGCAGTGTGGAGATTGCTTAGAAAACTTGGAATGGATCCACCATTAGACCCTGCTATCCCACTCCTTGGCTTATACCCAAAGGACTTAAAATCAGATTGCCTCAGTGATGCAGCCACATCAATGTTCATAGCTGCTCAATTCACAATAGCTAGATTATGGAATCAACCTAGATGCCCTTCAGTGGATGAATGGATAAAGAAACTGTGGTATATATACACAATGGAATATTACTCAGCTATAAGGGAGAATAAAATTATGACATTTGTAGGTAAATGGATGATGTTGGAAACTGTTATGCTAAGTGAGATCAGCCAATCGCATAAATCCAAAAGCCAAATGGTCTCTCTGATAAATGAATGATGATGCATAATGTGGGGGGGGAAAGATGGCAAGAATGGAGGAAAGATAGCTAGCATAGAGGGAAGGGAGGGGTGGGGGCAGGTGGGGGGTAAAATTAATAACAGAATGTGTGACAGATACCATTGCCCTGTGTACAAGCATGAAAGCACAGATGGTGTGACTCTACTTTGTGTACAACCAGTGAAACAATAGCTGTACTCCATTTGTGTTCAATAAAAAAAATAAATTAAAAAAAAATAACACACACTGAGTGCCTATGATATGTGCAATACTAGACAATTTCAATGCATAATCTCCTGCATCTATATAATAATCCTGGCAGGTTAATGCCATTATCTTGGATTTACTAGTAGGGAAAACAAGTCTCAAAGGTCTCAGAATACTTGTCCAAAGTTGTATTGCTAGTAAGTGGTAATTCAGGGATTTAAATCCAGTCTGCCTGACCTCCAAATCTATCATATTCTTTCCCCTAGGACTTACTGCTCTGCTTCTGCATTTTCACACAAGTGAGATGATAAACTTTAGGATTATTGATAGGTAAACAGCGAATGGCCTCTTCAGGAGTGCAATCGCAGGTATGCCCAGTGGGCCTCACCAAAACAAAATGATGAATCTGTGTTGCAGAAGCTACTGCTTGCCCATCCAGCAGCCATTCCTCTCTTAATGAAAGATGTCAGGTTGTGTTCAGCTGCAATCTGCCCCTTTCCAGGATATAAACCATGATAGCTTTAAGTCAAAACAATTCCCTCTTGCCAACAGTTGCATCAGGAATGGGCACATAATCCAGAATTGGACAAATGAAAAGAAGTTGCTTTGAAGAGAGGGGTCTTACCAGAAGGATTTTTTTTCCCTGACAAAGGAGAGAACTACACAGGGAGAAGACTCTTTCCTCTTTTCTCTCTTGCTTCTTTAGAGACTATGGTGTAAAGAGGAATGCTTGAAACTGCAGTCGCCATTTTGCAAGCATGTGGTCAGACTAAATATTTTCAGGTGAGGATAGTAGAGTGGATGGATAAGAAGTCATCTTTGGCTACCAAGTCAACTTTAGATTTCTTCCCTCCATACTTGTTAGGTCAACAATAAATGTCCTTTCAGTTTCAACCACTGTGAATAGCACTTTTTGTTACTTTCAGCTGAACACATCCAAACAGATGTACAAGTCAATGGAAACTTTCCTGCCTATTATGAATAGGAGATTTTTTTTTAAAGTAGAAAGAAAATAAATGAGTATTAATTGCCACTCCCAGAAAATTTCCAGTTGATGTCCAACCTGAATGTGTACATCACTTCTAAAAAATATGACTTGTCTACAAAATAGACATCCTGAAGGACACAATAAGATCAAAGACAGACTCACTATGTTCAGTAGATTGTACTTACTAAAGGAGCAAAGGAAATTCATGTATGTTACAGAAAGATTTTCAACAGGATTAGAATTAAAAAGGAAGAAAAATAGAGAGGTGGGAGAGTGAGCGAGTTAGTTTTCCTAGTATAGCTCTATTTACAAAAAGCCATCATTCCTTTAGGATTCTTTAATTGAGGTTTTATTATGGCATAACCATTAATCAGTCTGCATATGGTTCAGATTACCACTGTTTGGAAAGATTGCTTTAGTGCTTCCTCTACACAAATACAATTTACACTTTGGCTAAGAAAGCAGAAACTCAGACTCATTCTGGGTGCAGTGGCTTACACCTGCAATCCCAGCTACTTGGGAGGCTGAGGCAGGAGGATTGTAATTTCAAGATTAGCCTCAACATTTAGCCAGACCCTCAACAATTTAGCAAGATTCTGTCCCAAAGTTGAAAAAAAGAGGGGAGCCTCAGTGGAAAAGCACCCCTGGGTTCAATCCCTAGTACCCAAACAAACAAACAAAGATATCCTATGGGGAGATAAATCATGTCTATAAATCGCTCAGTGGTGGGAACTCTGTCTTCAACCTGAAGGTGCAGGCCCAGAACAAATATGCAGAATAGCAGAAACTATTAATGACACACTCTTCCTTGGACGTTGTGCTTTTCAAAATCAGTGGCAGAGTAACATATGACATAATATAAGAAAAGGAAAGCACATGGAAGAAGATCCCTATTCCAAGTGAAATAAAAAGATCCAGGAAGATCGATCTCAATCCTTTGCTAATCATGGGGAATAGACTGAAGAACATGTTTACCACCAGTGTTTTTCTTGGGAGAGAAGATTCACTAGAATCTTCTGATGGGACAAGTTTCGATTATTCTTCTCTGCCACCATCCCAAGCCCCCACATGAGCCAACAATCAACTAGAAAAGTACATTTCAAACTGTGAGCCAAATTTAGTGCATCATGAACAGTATTTTTGTGGTGAAATAGAATGGGATTGAAAATGTCAGGGTGCACTGTAATAGTGGGGATAAATACTACTTGGTGCATATTTTATTTCAATTCTATAGGTATAGGTGTTGTGTGTGGGAGGGTCCCAGTTTGCATGGCACAGTATAATCTTACGCTTGCTGTCCCAGAATTATTATTTTTCCCAGTTTTACTAAAGTATAAACAAAAACTGTATATATTTAGGATGTACAAAGTAGTGTCTTGATATATGTACACACTGTAAAATAATCACCACAATCAACCTAATTAGCATGTCCATGATGTCACATGGTTGTTATTCACCATTATGACTATGAGCACTCCCTTTCACACTCAAAATTTTCCTGATTTGGATAATAAATAATATATCCACCTTAATAAATAGTTCACACTGGCATGTATTTCTCCATGTGAGTCTTACTCAAAGAACTAGAGCCAGGTGCAGTGGTGCATGCCTGCAATCCCAGCAGCTCAGGAGGCTGAGACAGGAGGATCTCAAGTTCAAAGACAGTCTCAGCAACTTAGCGAGGCCCTAAGCAACTCAGTGAGACCCTGTCTCTAAATAAAATATGGAAAAGGGCTGGGGATGCAGCTCAGGGGTTAAGCACCCCTGGATTCAATTCCTGGTACCAAACGAGCAAACCTAGAAACAGAATAACTTAGAACATTTTGAAACCTATAGATTTGTCTAGTTAATTTTTTGCTTCTTCACTCAAAATGAAGGAAATCTGAGGATCCGAGATAGGCCTTGGGGGTGGGGCCTGAAAGTGGAAGTCTTCCTTTTCCCCTGATTTGTTCAGGACATAGGTGTTATGTCCCTTGGAACATTAAGCAAGTACAGAGTTTTCTCAACCACTCTTGGTTGTCCCCTCTGCTAGGATGCAATTCTATGAGCCCTGGGGCTGATTAAGTTCCTGCTCCACCACTAAGTGTATGACACTGACTGGAAAAACTATTTTCCTGTCCTAAGCCTTATTCTGTTCATCTGGGAAACCGGGTGGGTAGGATATAGTCCATGTTTTCAAATTATGTTTTCTCGGAACATTCCAATCTTCAAACTCCAGTTGGGATAATGGTACTCACAGGAAAATCAACTGGCCATCTTCCTTCTCCAACCAGCAATAAACAATTAGCATGCTGCATGACTTTTAAATCCATCAGGTTCTTTAATTTCCATTGCCTCTTTAAGTCCTCAGTGCAACTCCATTCATTCAGTAGTTATCATTCAGTAACTAGATGTAAGTAAACCTGAGAAGAGCAGTGTCTCTTTTCTACCATGTTCATGATGGTACTATCAGTTCAGAGAATAAAGTAAATATCAATCACAGAGGAAACAAGAATTCTGACCCTAAATCTCATGCAATTTCACAACTACAAATGGTTCCCGACTGATGATGGTTCTACCTACCATTTTTTAACTTTATCATGGTGCAAAAGTAATACGCATACAGGGCTAGAGATGTAGCTCAGTGGTAGAGCACTTGCCTAGCACGTGTGAGGTACTGGGTTTGAGCCTCAGCACCACATAAAAATGAAGAAATAAGACAAAGGTAGTGTGTCTATCTACAACTAAAATTTTTTAAAAAGTTATATGCATGTATTTGGTGGAGCCTGAACTTCAGATGTTGAATCTGGATCTTCTCCTGGCCTATCAATACACAGTCCAATCCTGTCTCTGGATGCTGGGCAATAGCAGAGACCACACAGCTCCCACTCAGCCACACAATCATGAGGGAAAACAATGGACACTCTATGTTACTGTGTTGCTAAGCTGGGATTAACCTAATCTACCAGTTAGGTTAATCCACCTAACTGATAGGTTAGGTGGATTAAATACATTTTCAACTTAAATATTTTCAACTTACCATGGGCTCATCTGAACATAACCTTGACATCTTGAACGTATGTCAAGGAACATGTATACTTATTCCTATCTTCAAGCCTTTGCAGTCCCTTTCCTGTTTTAAAAGGTATTTCAAAGCCCAGATCCTTCAATCTCTTTTCTAATCATTTTCAATTCCATTCACTTTGATGTGCTCTGTTTAGATTTTTGTGTTAGCACTGATCTTATGTAGCTTTGGATTTTCAGAAGTCCTTTCAAATGTGTGTAGAATCTGTCTTCCCAGTTAGATAACAAACTCTTCTGGGAATACGATGGGGGTTTGTTTCCTCTTAATGTCCTGCTGAAACCAACATAGTGTCTCTCTCCCCAAGAAGCCTTCAAAAGGATTCTTCCCTCCTTGAGACTTTAATCCACTCATCTGCCCAAGCTGTTTCTCCAGTATCTAAATGGAACATCCCTCTCCCGCCTTGTGAAGGCTGTACTTACAGAAACAGATACTGTATTTAAGGTTCAAGAAAACTGCCCAAATAAAACTGTTATGGATACATAGTTCTTGGCAGTCAACCAATGTTATAATTTACAAAACTCTGGCACATCATAGCAAAACTGAGAATAACTGGATTCAGAAAAAGAGAGATACTAAGAAAATAAAATAAAATCATCACACTGTACTGAAATAGTAGACAGCAAGTCTTTAATTGCCACCTACAGAATACTTCAATACAGTAGATTAAATGACAGAGAACAAGAAGAGACTGTAAAGAAAGAATACTTCTAGAAAACAGCCCTGAAATGAACATCATGAAATGTCTGTAAGTGACAGGTTGAAGCCTGTTTAGCTGAAACCTAGAGTTTCTGCCTGCTGGAACGTTCTCTGATTCCCCAACAGAGGATAGAACACCAGCACCCAAGGAGGAAAATTTAAACTTTGCTTAAAGTCTTTTGCAGAGGTTTATTTTTCTTTGTTCTTGTGCTTTCGGGTTTTTTGTTTTGTTTTGTTTTGTTTTTGTTTTAGTTTTTATCTTGTCATCTCTGCCTGTGGTGAGAGGTAGAACAGTTTCTTTGCCAAGTAGCTTCTCTCTTTTGAAAGTGTCCATTTTCCATTCAGTGCCCTCAAACTGACATGTCACACACTGGTTGCTGTCAGTTATGATGTTCCCTGAGAGGCTCAAGCTCTAGGGGAAAAGAGGAAAGTGGAACTGAGTCGATGCCAATTCCAGTTTTCAAAATGGCAATCTGCAGACCTTGTGCAGCACCTGTTGAGAAAGGCTGAACCCAGCACACAATGCCTGGTGCCACCGCTTTCTAGGTGTGATGGGCATCTATGGTGTTCACAGGGGAAAATACTCCTATTTTTTTCTTTTCTTTTTTTCCTGTTTATTGGCACATTATAATTATACATAACAGTGGGATTTATTGTTACATATTCATACATGCACATAATATAACAGTATAATTTGGTCAGTTTCACTCCTCAGTACCTCCCCTTTCCCTCTCCTCCTCCCTTCCCCAGTCCTCTTCCTCTGCTCTACTGGTCTCCTAGTTTCTCATGACATGCATCCCCCATCCCCAGTCCCCAGCCACTTCTCTCTTCCTTTTTCCTCTCTAGCTCCCACATATGGGAGAAAATGTCTGACTCTCGACTTTCTGAGTTTGACTTATGCTCTTAACACAATGGTCTCTAGGTCCATCAATATTCCTGCAAATGCCATGATTTCATTCTTATTTATGGCTGAGTAAAACTCCATTGTGTATATATATCACATTTTCTTTATCCACTTATCTGTTGATGGACACCTAGGCTGGTTCCATAGTTTGGCTATTGTGAATTGTGCTGCTATAAACGTGGGTATGCATGTATCATTATAGTATACTGAATTTTTAATTCTTTAAGATAAATACCAAGGAGTGGCATAGTTGGGTCATACGGTGGTTCCATTTGGAGTCTTTTGGGGAACTTCCATACTGAATTCCAGAGTGGTTGTATAAGTCACAACCCCACCAACAGTATAAAAGTGTTGCTTTTCCCCTTTTCCCTGCATCTTCTCCAGCATTTATTATTGTATGAAGTCTTTTTTTTTTTTTGGTACCAGGGATTGAACACAGGGGCTCTTAATCACTAGCCACATGTCCAGATCTTGATTTTATATTTTATTTTGAGACAGGGTCTCACTAAGTTGATTAGGGCCTCAGTAACTTGCTGAGGCTGACTTTGAACTTGTGACCTTCCTGCCTCAGCCTCCCCAGCCACGGGGATTACAGGCATGCGCTACACCCAGCTTTATTGTAGGAATTCTTGATGGCTGCCATTCTGACTGGAGTGAGGTGAAATCTCAGTGTAGTTTTATTTGCATTTCCTTAATTGCTAATGAAACAATGTTGAAGATATTGTCATATATTTGTTGACTATTTGCATTTCTTCTTTTAAGAAGTGTCTGTTTCATTCATTTGCCCATTTATTAATTGGGTTATTTGGTTTTTTAAGGTTTTGGAGTTCTTTATATATTCTGAATGTTAATCCTGTGTTACAAGAGCAGTTAGCAAAGATTTTCTCCCATTCTGTAGATCCTCTTTTCACATTCTTAATTGTTTCCTTTGCTATGCAGAAGTTTTTAAAATTTGATGCCATCCAATTTATTAACTCTTGGCATTATTTCCTGAGCTTTAGGGTTTGTATTGAGAAAGTTGCTGCCTGCACTTATATTTTGGAGTGTTAACTCTGTGTTTTCTTTCTGTAGTTGTGAATTTTCTGGTCTAATTCCTAGGCTTTTGATCCATTTTGAGTTGCCTTTTATGCAGGGTGAGAGATAAGGGTCTAGTTTCAGAGATAAAGGTCTAGTTTCATTCTTCTATATATGGATATACAGTTTTCCCAGCACCATTTATTAAAAAGGTTGTGTTTTCTCCAACATATGTTTTTGATACTGTTGCCAAGAATCAGATGACTGTATCTGTGTGGGTTTATCTTCGTGTCTTCTTGTTTTAGTCAGCTTTTTCACTGCTGATACCAAAAGAGCTGACAAGAACAATTTTAGAGGATGGAAAGTTTATTTTGTGAGCTCATGATTTCAGGTCTCAGTCTATAATGGCCAAATTTGTTTCTCTGGGCTGGAGGGGAGGCAGAACATTATGGCAGAAGGGTGTGATAGAGGAAAGCAACTGCAAACATGGCACCAGGAAGCAGAGAGAGACCAAGTTCAGCTCATCAAATGCATATCCCAAAGCTGTGCTCCTCATGACCCACTTCCTCCAGCCAAATACTACCAGCCTACAGTCACCACTCAGTTAATTCCTATCAGGGGATCAACACAGTGATTAAGTTAAGGCTCTCATAGCCCAATCATTTCACCTCTAAACTTTCTTGCATTGTCTCACAAATGAGCTTTTCCGGAACATCTACTACTTAAACCATAACACTTCAATTCTATACCATTGGTATATGTGTCTGTTTTTATGCCAGTACCATGCAGTTTTTGTTACTGTAGCTCTATGGAGTAATTTGAAGTCAAGTATTGTGATGCCTCCAGCATTGCTTTTATTTGTGGTGGGACTGGTGGTGGTTAGAATTGTTTTGGCTATTCAGAGTCTTTTATTCTTTCCAGTGAATTTTAGGACTAGTTTTTCTAGTTCTGTGAAGAATGTCATTGGGTTTTTTTGTTTTTGTTTTTGTTTTTTTCTTGTTTTGTTTTGTTTTTTTGTGGTGCTGGGGATTGAACCCAGGGCCTTGTGCTTGTGAGGGAGGCACTCTACCAACTGAGCTATATCCCCAGCCCCTGTCACTGGTATTTTGATGGAGGTTGTATTGAATCTGTAGATCCCTTTGGTAGTATGAACATTTTAAAAATATTAATTTTGCCCATGCATGAACATCTTCGAAGGTCTTCTTCAATTTTTTTCTTCAATGTTCTATAATTTCCATTGTACAGGTCTTTCAACTCCTTGGTTTGATTTATTCCTAGGTATTTTATTTTTGGAGGCAATTGTAAATGAAAGTGCTTTCCTTATTTCTCATGCTTTTGGAGAACTGCATTACTCATCATGTCACCTATGTTGTTCTTGTGGAGATGAGTTTATCTTGTCCCTTGCCCACAGGGATGATCATATGAACCAAACTAGGACAATCAGATCCTTCAGAGGATTTTCTCTTGTGGTAAATCAAGGAAGATGTGATCCCTGAAGTTGTCAGTGACAAAGGTCACATCTCAGAGATCATGCTAATCTGAAAAAATGAAACCATCAAATAAAAGCAAAGACAAGGGCTGAGGTTCTGGCTCAGTGGTACAGCACTTGCCTGGCTGGCATGTGTGAGGCACTGAGTTTGATCCTCAGAACCACATATAAATAAATGAATAAAATAAAGGTCCATCAACATCTAAAAAATATTTTTAAAAAAGCAAAGACAAAACAGAAAAAGCAAAAAAGATATCCCATAATATTTGAGCTATTGGTTCCATTATTCTGTGGTCCTATTATACCCCTGCCATAAAATCCCCCTGCCATAAAATTCCCCTTTTTCCGAAGCTAGTTTTAGATCAGTTCCTGTCATGCACGATCAAGCATTCTGTCTCAAACAATAGACTATCAATTCACATTTGAATGAAATGAATAACTAAAATATATGGCATGGCATCTGGATTGGGATAAGAAATCTGTCTTGGTGTATTGCCTTCAATTCTCTATTTTAAAGCAACACTGTAGCTCAGATTTACAACACATTAGTGAACAATTCCATAAATTTAGTGAGATCAGCTTTATTTTTAAGAGAACACATTAGATTTGAATTGGAAAAACACAGTAAATACTTATAACACACTGTACATAGCAAAGTTCACACACTGACCTTTTACATAGTAAAACATGATCAGGTTGTTTCATGAAACTTTTGTTTCAGTTAATAAATGTATACACACATTATATTTCATTGACTGTAAAATTACCCTTTTTTACATTTTAATTTCTCTGTTCTCAGGATGAGCTCTATAATCAATGGAATGGGATAATTTAATTGGCACTGTTCTTTCTTAATGATACCTAAAATAATGGTAAAACTAACAAATGACAACTGATGGGAGTCTTAATTTGATGACATACTGTGTGCATGGATGTGTGTGTTCTGTATTATTAATGTAAAATATATTTCTTACGACAAGTGGCAATCAAGAGTTTGAAAACAAATGTATTGTACAACTGATCTAGGGGTCACAATTTGATAATCAGAGTAGTCTTTGCTATATAAGGCATTTATCCACTCTCATATTTTACATAATGCCTTTGACCAGGTACCCCCACCAAAGAGACCCCCTACCATATTTGTAATATATAAGCTTCTCCAGGGAACCCCCATACCAAGACCCTTGCCATAATCAAGCTTCTTCTCTTGTCAGAAAGATTTTTTACAAAGAGTATCAGCAGGATGTCTGCAGAGGGCATTGTGATTTGAAGCTTCCTCTTTCTTGTAAGTTCCAGGTTTGCAGACAAACAGTGTGATAGAGTTTGTCTCAAAGACAGCTTGTTGCTATGTAAAAGATATTATCTTTGTTTTCTTGGTAAAAGCTTATAA
The DNA here is from genome assembly GCA_020662805.1 of Glaucomys volans. NCBI lineage: Eukaryota > Metazoa > Chordata > Mammalia > Rodentia > Sciuridae > Glaucomys > Glaucomys volans. Next base: position 192,888 of record JAJEJO010000138.1, read on the forward strand.
AACCTCTGTCTAGCCTAAGAATAAGGGACAAAGACTAACTGTTATGTACCCACCCACTGACATGTAACCACCCCACTAAGTATAAAGTATAAAGTAAGTATAAAGAGCTTCTAGACTTGGGATCGGGAGATTTTTAGGCATTAGATCTGCAGCTAAAATAAACCTGCTTCCTGAAAGTTCCTCAGGTGTCCATTCTCATATGTCCTACGTCACCTTAACACAACTAGTAACATAGGGTCCCCAAAATGGCTTCCATCTCATTATGGAAACTTCGTGAGCCTTATGGGGAATCATCATATTAGATCTATAGGCTTCTAGCATTATTCACACATGGCCCTCTGCTCAGCCAAAAAGAGGCCCACAGGGAGGTATAGGATTGTTAGCAATCCTGCCAGGATATCAGGGCAATGATGACAGGGGAGTCAGGTAGCCTCCCACTTACAGGTGGCAGGGTCTTTGTGTACTTCTAATTCAGTTGCTTGTAACCTGAAATGGACTTTTCCTTGTGCTACAGTTTGGAAAAAGTTTATTTGTTAAGGGTTTGGTCATCAGCCTGTGGCACATTTGGGGGTAGCGGAGCCTTTAAGAAGTGGGGTTTAGTAGAAGGAAGTTAGGTCATTAGAGGTATGTCCTTGAAGGGAATATTGGGTCCCAGGCCCCTTTCTCTCTCTTTGCCACTGTGAGTTAAGGGCTTCCTCTGCCACATGCTCCTGCTCTGATGTACTGTGCCACAATAGGCTCAAAGCAACAGGACCAAGCTACCATGGCCTGAAACTTCAGAAACTGTGAGCCAAAATAAACCTTTCTTATTTTAAGTTGATTTATCTATGATATCTGTCACAGTGGCACACAGCTAACTAACCCACCTTGAAAACCATTTTATCAGTGGTAATCAGGTACCCTGGAGAATCTGCCGGACCTGTCATAAGCCATAAAGTAGCTGAACTCTAGATAATGCCTTGGAGTGGTTGTGTGTGCACTAAAAGGAGAGGACATTCTCCTCCGTCCCATGCCTGCTGCCCCCTGCCCCAGGACACAGCAATCAGATTCATTCTATTTCTAGTACAATCATCCTACTAGTTATCAGTTTTGATCTGCTGACCTACAGTCTGACAAAGAGTGTAATATGGATATGGGTATTTATGTGTGTTTCATGGTTTTTCTTATTGAGAGTCCTGTGAGCCAAGATTTTGAAGTTCAGAAATGATGCAGACACAAATCACCATTTTTTTTCTTCACTGCTCTCAAGGGTGCTGCAATTTGCTGGTCGCAGTGGTGCATGCCTGTAATCCCAGCATCTGGGGGGGCTGAGGCAGGAGGATTGTGAGTTCAAACCAGCTTCAGCAACTTAGTGAGGCCCTAAGCAACTCAGCAAGACTCTGTCTCTAAATAAAATACAAAAAAGGGCTGGGGATGTGACTCAGTGGTTGAGCACCCCTGAGTTCAATCCCTGGTACCAAAAAGAAAAAAGATGCTGTAACTTGTCAATCTAGGAGCCTGCAGGCATGCTGGCCCCCTCCCAGACCCCTCACTGGAGAAGGAGCCTCTGTGACAAGCTCCCTTTGACTTTTTTCCAGCAAGTCATTGGTAATCCTCAAGGTCAAGACAAGACTGCTTGCATGGAGGGGATTGGTGGGATTAGTGAAGTGCCTATTGGCAGAGATGAGGCCCATTCTCAAAGTATGGGTCAGTGAAAAAGAAAGTAGATGCTTTTAAGGGAACTTTGTCAAAGCCAAGTCTTTGTGAGCAATTTTCCAGCATCTTGGTGAGAAGATACAAGTAAGAAGGAAAAGGGCAAAACAAAACAAAACACAGCAAAGAAAGCCTGGTGCAGTGGAGCATGCCAAGAATCCTAGCTACTCGGAAGGATTGCAAGTTCGAGATCAGCCTGGGCAACTTAGGGAGACCCCTGTCTCAAAATACAAAAATGAAAAGGGCTGAGGAGGTAGCTCAATGGTACTCCTGGGTTTAATCTCCAGTGCCAAGAAAGAAAGGAAGGAAAGAAAGTGAAGGAGGTGGAAACTTACAACCCCTTGGTGGGGAAGGGAAATTGAGGACTCTGACCTTTTGCAATTTCCCTTATCATCCAAAGTTCCCCTGCCTACCAAAAGAAAGCCCACCAAAAGTATGTGACAAACGCCTCCCATGAAGTGGCCCTGCTAAACCCCATAAAACTCAGACCCTTGTTAAAGTGAGTTGCCATTTTCCTCTTGAAAATTTGTCCCTATTCTGCTTAATAAAGCATCACTGACCCATTGGGGTGTGCTTCCATTTCTTTTCTTTTTGTATTCTCTCTCATTTGGTGCCGAAACCAAGGACAGGGTTTGGGGCACTCCACTCCTTCCCCATCCTAACCAACCTTTATCATCTTTTTTTCTTTTTCTTTTTTTGTGGTGCTGGGGATTTGAACCCAGGGTCTTGTGCTTGCAAGGCAGGCACTCTACCAACTGAGCTATATCCCCAGCCCCTCTATCATCTTTTAATCCTCCTCTCTTCCCTCTCTTTCCTTCTTTCCTCCTAATAGAGGGAGACCCTTCAAACCCTCTGAGTCCACTATAACTCAATGGTGGCCAGTGCACAAACTGAAATTGACCCCATTCCTGGGCTAGATTTTTGCTGCCTCACTGTCACTTGGATGGAGCAAGGATCTGTATTAGGTCCTTTATTGGTTTTAAAGGCAACTGCCTTACCCTCTCCAATTCTTTTCCTTTCCTATACCCTGAGACCTCTGGATCAGGGACTGCTTTCTGCCATTTTGTTTCTGCATGCAACATGGACCTCCTTCATCTTCTGAGAAGTGAGATCTCTTCTGGTCTCTTGCAGAGGTGCCCTGCCCCAGACCTTCCACCTTTCAGTTTGTTCAAACCCTGTGGGTCCTCCACCATTGGGATTACAGAAGGGGACACCCTCGCATTCTCTGGTGGAACTATTTTGTCTAATGACAGAAGACATCAAGAGATGCTTCGATCATGGCCACCACCCCAGTCAAACCTCTCCAACATGGGACTCCTGCTTAGGTTGTCTCATTAAAATTTTTAAAATCCTCCACTTCCAATGCAATCTCAAAAGTAAACAACTTATTATGCTGAGTCCTCAGATCTGGTCATAATATAAACTAGACAACCTAAATCAGTTGACCAAATTCAGAATTTGGGAACTTTGACCCCCAAATCCTCCAAGACTTAGACAATTTCCTCCAACAAAATGGCAAATGGCCTGAGGTTCCTTACTTCTAAGCATTCCTTTACCTTCACTCAAGGCCCTGATTATACCAACCTTGCTCTGCTCTACAATTAATTCTCACTGACTCACTGCTCCATAAGCCCCCTAAAAGAGGTCCTGACCCCCAGCCCTCTTCTTTGTTTACTGCCCCCAAAATGGAAGATGAACCCCCACCAAAAGTAGAAGGCTATAAAAGAAAGCTATAAAAGAAAGTTTCATAGAGAGAAGTGCCTGAGAACTATCAAAAGAGACTGTTGGGAGTCACAAGCTTTATTCTAGGTCAGTTTGAGACCTGCAAATCTTCCTAACCTCCTACATAGGTGTGCTTGATCTCTGTTTCTGATTATCTAGCCCCAATATTTATCCCTCATATTGTCTAAAAGATGTACTGTCGCACATAAAAGTCCTAACTAACTTTACCAAGAAAGCACTAACTGACACAGATAAAGGGATCTCTATTAAACACAAAGATAATGCCAAAAGAAAGGTATTTTGTAAAATTCAAAAGGCATTAGACATCTTAACTACAGCTTATGAGGACATCTGTGACATTAAAAAAGTCAAATGTTGCATATAATAATTCTATCAAATGGGCCCACTGTGCTGACCTGCACATGCCTTCTTTTCCAAAAGCATTTTACCTGCAGCCCTGCCTGGACTCTGTGGACAGGATATGTCACATTCCCCAGAGAACTCCCTGTTCACTGCAGAAGAAATGCTGGACCAAAATAATGCTGATAAGAGGAACCCAAGTTACCATGAAGAAGGAGACTTCTGTGACCAGATCCTGAAACTCTGGGAGATAAGCATAGTTCCTCCAAGCCATAAAATCTGCAAGAATGGATGGTAGGAATCCAATCAGAATTGATCAGCTTGGGCCAAGGCAACCTAGAGTTACCATGACAGTGGGGACTTGAAAGTCTGATGTCAACATGCTCTCAGTCAAAAGTCAAGAGTGGGCTAGGCTGGACTCTCTGGAAACTTCTATGGGATCCCCAATAAAACTGGAGTGCAGGAGAGGCACATTGTCCCTCTCTTCTCTGAGCAGACCCACTCTCTCCCTTGAGAATGTCCCCTTTCCGTTTTCCCTATTCCTTCAATAAACTCATCCCTGTTATTCTGAGTGACATGTCTGAAATCTTTCTGATTTGATTACAAGAATTGGGGTTTGAAGAGGGGGTCTTCATGGTGCCTCAGTTTCTTGGAGGGTCCCTACTCCATAACATTTCCATTAATCCCCAGAGCATGAGCCAAGCAATCTCTTCCTCTTCAGAAATGCTTCTACCTCAATTCTATCCATACTGTCTGCTTCTTAAACAGGGACCCATTATGAGAGATTCTCAAGATAGAGCTTTCCTAGTTTAAAATTAGACTATGGTCTCTAGACTCTCATAAGACACATTTTCTTCTGCACTCCCCTCATCTGGGAGGGGAAAGACCAAAACTCTGTCTCATTTAATTAGAGTAAAACTACCCCTCATCTGTCCTAATTCAGGAATCCAAATTATTTATTTTCTCTAGTGGAGATGTCACCCAGAGCACTAACAGGCTTGCCTCTCACTTCAAATTGAGGAACATAATATGAAATCATGGTCCTGTATGAGGACCCAAAGGACAAAGGGAACATGTAAGAAATTTTAAAGGCACAACTACCTATCAAGAAGTTAGTTAGTATTCTGCATTCTGAGTGAGACTCCAGCCAGAGGTCATGGAGGGAAAGGCAGAAAATGCTGACAGCTAGAAGCTCCAGGGTTGGGGAGATGTTCTCTAGCCAGAGACAGTTTTCTTGGCATAGGTACCCATGTTCTGTTCCCTTTCATTTGTTTTTTTTTCAATTTTTGTTCAGAGGGATGACCTAAACACAGTTGAGATAAAGGAGATGCCTAATGATTTTCTGCATCTAAACCTGGCCTGATTACCAACTGGGAAAATGAAAAATGGTTAAAATACCCTGTGCATGAGGTTTTGCTCAAAACAGCAGCTTCCCTTACTGAGCTTCTTCTAGATCTCTATCTCCTTAAGGTTTAAAGAGCTTGCAGAGCTTGCAAGACTTACAAGGCTTGCAGAGGCAATTGCCCCAAACTGGTTTAAGATCAAATAAAAAAATAGAGTGTCACTTTTAAATTCAAGCTGTTGTGGGACCTAAATGGCTGGCTATCTTATCTGCTCTTGTACTCTACCACCCTGCTTTCTTAACAAGTTCCCCCCTAAATGGTACAACACAGGAAGGGAAAAGTGGAAGGACCTCATACGTACAAGTCTTCTTTACCTTGAGAATCTTTACCTGAGGATTTCAGGACTCTCACATTCTTTAAATATCTGGACTGACTCTAATCTGATCCAAAAGTGCACTCTGATATGATAAAGCTGTTCTGCATGCTCCTTTATTAGAGTAATTGTGGCCATGTCATTTTTTTTAGAATTCCTGTTTTTTTTTTCTATGTTTTTGAGCTTGTGGTTTTATGGTGAATTCATATTTGATCCTTCATGACTAAATTAATATTTTTTCTGATTAGTCTTATTTTATCTAACTATAAAGGTTTTTACACTCTTTGTTCAGAGGCCAATTTTCAAGGGTTAGCTCTCAAATACACTGGAAAATCTCCTTTTACAAAATCCTAAGAAGGACATAAACATGGTGGAGTTGGGGATATATCTGATAGCCATCGAGGACAAGTGGCCATCTGAACCTTTGATTTCAGTGTCCACTATGGCTGTTGGACTTCACATCTACCATTTCCAACTGTACAGGCCTGTCCTATAATAGGCCTGCCCTATTAAGTCATGATGTAAAAGTCTGATGGGCTCTATTTTAATTCCTAACAGTTTAAATCTAATAGAGTCTTTGATAAATATCTGTGGCACTGTCTCCTACCTGTGGAGGTCTACTACAAAAAGCTACAAGATCTCTGTTTCCTGTCTGTTTTATGTATGTGTGCACACCTGTGTACCATATTGTTGTGTCTACATGTGCTTGTGTCCATCTATCATGTACATGGCATCAAAATTGACACAGATAAATGAGTGCTCATAAGTTAAAATTTCAAAGAGAAATGGATTCAAATAACTTTTAGTTCATGTGACTTAAAAAGTTCAATCTAAATTAGGCAAACAGATGGGAGTAAAGATGTCTTTAAAATTACTAGCTCACAAGTTTTTCTAAGTGGTCAGACAATTAAGAGTGTTGATTTCTATAAAATGTCTAGAATGTAATATCCATTGCTTCTAGAATTTTTCCTCAGCAAGGAAGAGATGGCTATATTTTTAACTACATTTGTCTGATATCTTGATTTTTACAGTTAAAAAAATGAGTAAATTAGATTTAACATCAATGGGATTAATCATAAATGTGTTTGTTGAGACGTTTGATTAATTTACAAAGTTAAAGTGCTAAAATATTGACTGCTAAATATAAAGTTGAGTCAAGTACTCTTCTTAAATTTCATAAGGTAATATATTTAAACATTATGTGTGTTTTCATAGATGGATAAATGAAAAAGCTTTAAGATTGCTTTGGTTTTTCTTCACTAAAAACGAGGTTACTAAGAGTTAAGATTCTATCAGGCATAATTTTATACAAAAAGAGTACAAAGGATTTCAGTTGGGTTTCAATTAAAGTACTTTGAAAACATAAAGTATTCCATCATATTAGAGTGGAGTAATTTGTCTAACTTTTGAAATTTCATAGGAGTGTTTCAGAATGTGAATTAAAAAAGGGTCAACATCTAGGAAAGAGAAAAGAAGGTTCTAGGTATGGAAATATACTTTAGTATGGAAAGTACAAGGAAAAAGAAATGTTTCTGTTTGAGGAGTCTTCTGTGTGGTAAAGTAAAAAGTTGGAGAAAATCTAAATTGCAGAAGGTTTGTGGAAGGTAAATTTTCAAAAAGTTTGTGTGTAATTAAATTAGCACAATCATAATAGGTCATCACCTATAGGACAGATAGGATGTAAGGCTGACTTTGTACTAATACTGACCCTAATTAAATAGGAGTAAAATAATCATAAAATTATACACATTAAAGGTAAAACTCAGTACTCTTACTTTAAGACTGGTGAAACTGGCTTGCTGGATGTTTAAAACCAAAAACTTGGAGACTAAAGGAAGGAAAAGGGTCAAGGAAAAAAATAGCCAATACTTGGCTCTTGCCCTCTGAGTCATCTTGAACCCAGGGCACAAGGGGACTTCTCTAAGGGCTTTGTGACTCTGGGCCACATAACCTCCTGATCAGGAGGATCAATGAGACTCTAGAGAACAGAAAGCTGACCAGTGCACATGCTGCAAAGAGGAGGGTCATTGGAGAGGGAGATGTCCCTGATGCTTCCAAGGGAAGCCATGTGGTAGAGGAGCTAAAAGACTTCTCTCAAGTTCCCAAGAGTGATCCCCTGAGGGAACTCAGCACTTAATAATAGATAGGAACAATATCAATTTGACCAGCTTGGTCTTAAACACCTAGCAAAAACAGTTATAACCAAAGTATAGCCATACCTGGGCATTTCAAAGAAAATACAATAGTTCTTTTAATGGAACTTAAGATGTACACTTGTGTCAGCCCCAGAGCCTTGGTGTCTCCCCACCAAATAGGAGCCTTTCGAGGCCCCTATTTACCCCTGCCTACTAAAAATTGGGCTGGCCTCTGTACGGTGGTCTTCATTACTCCTCAAATTGATGTTTTACCTAATAACCAAAGTTTCCCTAGCCTGGTTAACATCACACCAGCCACAAGAGAGTCATTCAGTTTATTCCCTTACTCATAGGGTTAGAGATATCTGTCAGGATTGGCACAGGAGCAACAAGATTAGTAACCTCTATTCACCACTATAGAAAGTTGTCAGGATAGGTTTTTTGAAGATATCAACAGGTCAGTGGACTTGGTACTGACTTTACAAACTCAATTGGATTCTCTGGTGTCTGTTGTTATGCAAAATCATTGGGGCCTAAATCTCTTGATTGCTGAATGAGGTAGCCTCTGCCTCTTCTGCAGCAAAGAATATTGCTTCTATGTTAATCAGTCAGGGCTGGTAAGGGATAAGGTTAGAGAACTGTAGGACTAATTGGAACAGTGGGACGTAAACTAGCCAATTTCTGGTGGGCCTCATTGAAAGACCTGAAATGATGAACTTCCCGGCTTCTCCCTCTTTTAATACCTCTAATACTCATTTTTCTTGTAACCTTTCTTCCTCAATTTCTGAATTTTATACAGAAGCAACTTCTTGACGAGGTGAACTGTCTAGCCTAGACCACCTCCCAAGAACATGCAAAAGCCATTCTCCTCTTTCACTCACAACATGACTCTTCTGAGCCCCATAAGAAAGGAATCATGTTGAAGTTCCTTCTCTCTACACCCGACTCAAGCCACAAATACCAGGACTTTATAGGAACTCAAAATACCCCTTATCCCCTTATCCTCTTCCAGATTTCTGACAGGGAATCCCCTACTCTGCCCCTCTTCAGCAGGAAGTAGCCAGATATGATGATGTTGCCCCAACTCATTATACCCCTTTTAGAATCTGGAATGAAGGAGGTGGAAACTTACAATCCCTCAAGGGAAAAAGGAAACTGAGGACTCTGATCTTTCACAGTTTTCCTTACCTGCCAAAGTTCCCCTGCCTGCTAAAAGTAAGCCTTCCAAAAGTATATGACAAACTCCTCCCATGAAGTGGCCTGATAAACCCTATAAAACTCAGACCCTTGTTGTAGCCAGTCGCCATTTTCCTCTTGAAAATGTGCCCCTACGCCACTTAATAAAGCATTGCTGATCTGTTGGGGTTCGTCTCCATTTCATTTTTTGTATTCTCTTTAATTTGCTTCAGAAAGAAAAAGGGGGGAAGGAGGGAGGCAGGGAAAGGAAAGGAAAGAGTGGAAAAATGGAGTGATTGTCACCATCCAGGAGCAGCTTTGTGCAAAACCACCTTATTAGGCCTTGTTGGCCAAAATAGACACCAGTGAGTCCCAACACAGGTGTTTATAGCTTGCAAAGAAGAAAGAAGAAGGACTTACTATTTAGTTAACATACACTACCCCAGGCAGTGCCTTGGGCGATTTACATAAATTAGGTAAGTTAATCAGTGTATTCATATGACACCTATCTAAAAAGAAGGGGAAATGCCTATGAATTGTTTTGCATCCCTTATAAGAATTATCAGTGACTGTTTTGTTGGTCTGGGTCTCTGAATGTTTTTCCGGGCGTACCTAGTCAGGTCACACTCAGATTTGCACAGTGCAATCCAATAGGGTGTGGGAGCTTCTTTGTTAAGGATGCATCAGGAAAGTAAAGACATGGGCATTTTCAGAGCCTGAATGCTGATGTGCCCTACAACTACCCCTCTTCAATGAAATGCTAAGCAAAGAATTGTAAATGAAAAATTAAAACAAGCAGTAAATGGGAAACATCCTAGGCAGGCTTGTCCTCTCTTCCCTTGGTGAACCCACACACAAAATTCTCAAGTATTAGCAAATATCAACTTTTTGTTTTATTGTAAAATCTTAAACAAGTGCTGCTTTAGCTATGTCCCCTGAGAATTTTCTATTTTGCGAATCTAAGGAGGGCAGTTTGAGGAGGTTTCTGTGTCCTTCTGAGACAGGAGCAAAGGACAGAAGGAAAGGTAGTCATCTTAGATAGTAAATGATTGGGTTGGAAAGAGGAGGGCTGATTATCAAAGAAAAGTAAATGGGTTGCTAACACCTCTAGAGGACTTCCAGCACAAGGAGTTGCTAATGTTATCCCCTGGGCTGCTCCTTCCTGCCCTTAGGAAAAAAGAGAAGGTGGGGAGGGAGAGGAAAACTGAGAGCTATAAAGGGGCAAAACACACCTCTTTCCGTGGGCACCCAGCTCTGGGCCCCGACTTCCGACTTCTCTCCAGAGAAGTCTGCTATCTCTATTTTTTCTTAAATAAAAGGTGCTTTCTATGCTTGCCTTGGCATTTCTTGGGCATTTAATCTTCAACACCCAGGGGAACGAGGACCCTATTGTAATGTCCAAGACTAGTATCACTTTGACTCATCAAATTACTAGATTACTCCAGTCCAATTCTCCCAAAAGGACTGAAAAGTAATGATGGGTTGAAAGGGAATCACTTTCAAAATCAAACAATTAGGATTCTATTTCAGGCAGTATGGTGAGCCATTTGGCCTGAATGTGCTCACATGAAAAGCAACTCAAAATTTTGGATGAAAAATGTTTTTAAAGATTTCAAAATTTACTGTGAGCTTGCAGAAAAGAAATGTTCAGAGCCAAAACCTCTGAAAAAGCAGGATGCTGGCCAGGTAAGCAGATATTGAGGCTTGCCTTTCATTTTGAGGACAGCTGCCAAAACTGAGCTTTGATTTCCATGGACTGGTTAGGTCTGGATTATAGAAGACAAACTCCAGGGACCAGTCAAGGTCAGCAGTTTTAGAAAAGACCTCCCCCCTCTTCTCACCCCTACCCCATAAAATTGATACCCTCCCACCCTGTACTTTCAGTGTATAGTGAACTGGAAATAAATCCACCCCTTTTATGGGAGTTACAAAGAAAATTTCTTATCTTGTACCCTGGCACCAAGTTGAAGATGACAAAACCCTCTCCTGGGAATTTGTAACAATATTATTATTTGATTACATTATTACAAAAATTTTATTAATAAAAACTAAAATCATAATGATATCATTGCTTCACACCTCTTGGTTTGAAAAAAGTTTAAAATCTAACTAGATCAAGTGTTATTGAGCAACAGAAACACACATTGGTAGTACAAGTTCAAATCGTTGCAACCTCTTTAGTAAATAATTTGGCATTTCTAAATAAAGTCAAGGTCAGGCAAGGTGGTACAGGCCTGTAATCCCAGCAACTCAGGAGGATGAAGCAGGAGACTTGCATATTCGAGGACAGACTCAGCAACTTAGCGAGACCCTGTCTCAAAAAATTAAAAAAATATCTAAACAAAAATCAAAGCAATCATGCAAGCACTATGATCCAGCAAATCCACTCGTAGGCTTATTCTAGAAAAATTCCTGCATGTTTTTCCAAGGAAATGGACAAGAATCTTACCAACAGTACTGTTTGTAAGAATATAAACTAGCAACAACCCAGCCATCAAGAATTGAATGGTGAACTATGATGTATTTACACCATAGAATCCTAGAAGTAATGTGTATGTGGTTTGTTTCAGCCACAACCACAAGCAACAATATGAATAAATCTCAAGAACCTAATGTTGAGTAAAAAGAAACAAATTGCAGAGGAATACATTCAGTATAAGCCCACTTATACCAAGGTCAAAAGCATGCAAAAATAAGTAATATGTCGTTAGAAATATGAACATATTCAATGATACCATAACGAAAATCTGAAGAATGGTAAGCAGAGAATTTAGGGTACTGGTTACCTCTGAGGAGACAGGGAAAGAGATATAATGCAGAAAGGGAATAGCAAAGTCTTCAGGGTAATATATATGTTCTTTTTTGACAATGTTCTTCTTATTAAACTGGCAGGTAAGTACAGTAGTGTTTGCCATATCTTTTACTTGATCTATATCATATAAATATTTTTCTGCTCTATTCAATGTTTAATTTAAAAAATTTAAGCCACAGCAATTAATTTGTCTTTGATGTAAAGAGTTTGTTTGTTAGGTTTGTCTCTCATTTGTTTGCAATTATCAGAACTTGTTTATTCTAGAAGTTCTTAAGAAGAACCATTTGGGACTCCAACTAAAAGGCATGTTTTGCCAATAAAATTAGAGAGCCTTAGATCTGGAAATGCTTTTGGAAGATCATCTGATGCAGCTTCAAGGACTGAGAGTGTCCCAGTGAAAACCCACAGTTTGGAAACACAGCCATCCCAGCCTACTCTCAAGCTGTTCTCAACATTTGACCTTCAAGACAGTCAAAAGTTCTTCCTTAAATTCCACCTAAAATCTTTCTTGCTTTAATATGCATGGTAGGAAAAGTCACTGATTAGGAAGAGTGGCTTGAAACTCAAGAGAAGCTGGCTGCTTTACTTGAGGTCAAATTTTCCAGATCCAGGGAAACTCTATCTCAGGGCCTAAAAGAATATAGAGGCAGATAGTACAATTACTCTTCATAACCACTGAAATATTAAGGGAAACTGTGTAAGTCAGCTTTTCATCACTGTGACAAAATACTTGAGGTAAACAACGTAAACGAGGAAAGGTTTATTTTGGCTCACAGCATCAGAGGTTTCAGTACATGGTCACCTAGTTCCAATGCTTCAGGGCCCATGGTAAGACAGAATGTAATGGTGGAGAGTATGTGGAAGATCAATGTGGCTCACAATATGGCAGACAGGAGGGAGGAAAAGAAGGGAGAGACAGAGGGAGAGAGAGAGAGAGAGAGAGAGAGAGAAGAAGAAGAAGAAGAAGAAGAAGAAGAAGAAGAAGAAGAAGAAGAAGAAAAGAGGAGGAGGAGGAGGAGGAAGAGGAGGCTGGTGGTGGAGGAGGAAGGAGAGAGGAGGGTGGTGGAGGAGGAAGGAGGGAGGAGGGAGAGGAAGGAGGGAGGAGGGAGGACAAGGAGGGGAAAGGGGCAAGTGTCCCAATATCCCCTTCCAGGGCACATCCCCAGTGGCCTACTTCTTCTAACTAGGCCCTACCTCAGCTGGGACCAAGCCTTTTAACACAAGACCTTTGAGGGACATTCCAGATCCCAACAGAAACCAAGGAACTGTCAAAGACTATAGATGGGCAATTTTCAAACCTATAAAAACACAAAATATGGAAACTATAGATATGAAATTTGTCAAGTCTGCCCTCAGCTTTAATTTCAGAACCTATTAATAACCAGCAAAAATAGAGATTTTTAGAGTAGTGACATAACTTGGAATCAGCATTGATTCAAAGAACAAATTGGGCCAAATTAACCTTATTTCCTGAGTTTACTCAAGAGATTGACTCCTATGAAGCCACAGTGATTTAAAGAAGTGCTTATTTATGGAGGGCAGTGATTTTTCAACTTTCTTGGCCACAAGAAAAAAGTTTTATCTTGTGACTCAGTACACATACATTTGCATGACTGAAATATAAGTTTCACAGAACACTGAAAGTGTGATGCCCTTCCATATTTTCTATTCTCTTCCATTTTAGTTTTGAAAAGAAAAATGTTCTTTGTGACTCATTAAATGAATTTCACAACCCATTAACAGGTAATGTCCTCTTGAAAAGTGTGCTGTAGGTCTCGTGTAGTTCCATGAATGAAAGAATTAAGAATAAATCTGCAGAACAAAGTTGAAGAGACAGATTAGTTTTGATTCTCCCAAAGCATACCCTTCCTAAGATAAGGACTTGAGGACACAAAGTTCATTTATGAGGTGATCCCCAGAAGTAAGGGGTAAAGAAAGTAAGAAAGGAAATAGCTCATAAAATTGTGTTCATGAGCAGGTTACTTCTGAGGACAACCTGGACTCATTCCCATGGGTAAACTCTGGGGAAATGCAATCCAGGGATGTGGAAGCTGAGTTTTTTTTATCCACTGACTCCTGCCCTTTCTTGATTGAAAGTTGGCCTCTGGGTAGTAAATTCCCTATCTTCCAGAACTTTCTGGGTAGTAAATCCCCTATCTTCCAGAACTTTCTGTTGAGCAAGTTCCCACAGCAATGGGGAAAGCCTGAAGGCAAGCCTCTGAGACATGCATACATCTGGAGTGAGAAGCTGTCAGTACTTGTAGGAAATATCTACCTCGGCTGCAGGTGAACGAGGTGGGCTGAGGGAAGATGGCGCCAGGGTTGTATCAACCACGTTCACTACAGATGGGTGAAAATAACAGATGAAGAAATACTTGTAGGTGGTAATTGGTTTGAAACATATAAGGAAGAATTTAATTGAGACTATAAACAGGAAGTTTTGTATTTCTCTTCCCACACTAAACTATACAGCCAGCATGGGGAAGACTTGCCCTGGCAGACTTGGAAGAGAGCAGCCAGCCAGTTGCCCACATTATGAGCCAACAGGTGAGGGAGTTTCTAAAAAAGAGAAAGCAATGGTGGTCTGCAATAGGACAGAGGCTAAACCACAGAAATCTGGCTTGTCGTAGACTGAACCAATCACACTGAAGTACCATGCAATTTTGGCTGATTCTTGAGAATGCACCTTAAGAAGGATGCAGATACATTAGAAGATGCTAGAAAGAAAAACCAAAAGGTGTGGGACACAGTGGTGCACATCTGTAGTTCCAGTTACTTGGGAGGCAAAAGTAGGAGGATCACTTGAGCCTAGGAGTCCAAGACCTGGGTAACATAACAAGACTCCACCTCAAGAAAAAAACCACAGTGACAACCATGGGCTTGCTTTCATAACAAATAAACAAGTAAACAAATAAATTAAAAGTTTGTTGAATATGGAAGAAACTTTAGATGTGTAGTCTGAGGAAAATGAGACTTAAGAAAAATAGAATCCTGTGTTGATTTCTCAAAGGCCATCATATAAATAAAACTAGAGCAAGAGTAATTTAACTGTGTAATTTAAAAAGTGAGAAACAAGAACAATGGCTGGAAACTGTGCAGAGCTGGTTTCAGTTCAATGTGAGGCAGGATTTTCTAAGGCTGCAAGATCATCCTGAGATACCATCCAAACTTACTAAACCTGGAAATGTTCCCATGAGGCTGGAGGATGCTTGCAAGAGAGGTAAAATGGAGGAATTGCTACACTGGGAACAAGGTGGAGCTGTAAAGCCCTTCCCAAGGTTGAGATTCTTAAGTTCAATGAAGTTATAATACCAAACAATGTCTTGCACACAGATCCCAGTTCAACTTCTACGTTATGGAAAAGCAACCTTTAGGAAGGAAGTGGCAGACAGATGGATATAAAGATGAAACAAGATCCTAAAAATAAAAGAGAGAAATGATAAAAAGGCAGAGTGATGGATGTCCCCCAAAGATTATTTCCTCAGCCCCAGGGAGGAAGGAAGTTTCTTTCAATCCACTGTTGGTTACACACTTGGGCTCCTGCCCCTTCCCCTGCTATAAAAGAAAGATGGGGAGGGTACAGAGAGAAACTTCAGGGAATACTGGTTTTATGTGTCTCAGGTTCAACAGAAAAAGAGAAGAACTAGTGGTTTCAGTGCTGTCATTTAGAAAATAAGCTGCAGACTCTTTATCACACATCTTGTTGGAGGATCAGAGCACAGACATGCAGGGAAATTATGGATACAGATGTGTCCTGGCTTGTTAGAATAACTCACAGCAAATATTAAACAAGAAGCACCCTGGGGTGGGGGCCAAGATCACTGCATGATTATCATTGTGAATCTGGGCTGTGGCAAATGCCTCCTTTTAAGTAGGATTCTGCACAACTTATGGTACAAACATTATGCAGGCGCCAGGAAACAAAAGCACCCTGGAAAGCAGAATAAAAGGGTTTTAAGAAGAAAATGAATCGTTAGGATGGAGGAGAGAGGTGACTTGTTACATAATGAAGGGCATTAGTAGAATATTAAGTTGTGCAGCCTAAGCAAAAATCAGGGATATGCCATAAACCATTTGTCTCCGCTCTTCCCAACATTTCCCAATCTATCCACTAATTCTCTTTTCTATACTTTGTATAAACATTTTATTTTATTTTTTTACAAAACACAGTTCAATGAATTGCCACAAACTAAACACACACATGTAACAGCACTCAGATAAGGAAATAGAACAGGACCAGAACCCTGCTACCATCTTGATTTCTAACATCTCAAGTTGTTTTTTTCCATATATTTCTAATGTATTAAAAAAAATGTTGTGAGTGGATTAAAAACTCTGCAATCTTCAGAAGTGAGAATCTGGGACCAGCACAGAGTCTTTCTAGAAGACTAGGAGTAAAACAATGTAGTGGAATGCTAAAAATTCTTATCTAGCTCACCTACTAGTTGGTATTGTTGTTTGGCCAGTCCTACCATATCCCAGGAAGCTTAGTTTCTGCCTGTTTCAATACAAAATTGGTGTATTCTATTAAAGGTTTTTAAATTGAGAAAAAGGCATTGTACCAGAGGGAAAAACTGAATATCAAGAGTGTGAGGAGGATACACATGAAGAAGGAACTGAAATTGATGAAATGACAGAGTGGCTGGAGAAAAGGAAAGAAGGTCTGATACCAGGGTTATATGCTCTGCAACAGCAGGACTCCATTTTAAACTTCAGTGCTGATTCACATTCCTGAAGTGTTTTTATTAGCTAATGATGAATTATATGTCAACTATGTTGGTTCAAAGGAGAAGACTTCAAAGGAGCCTATTATATTGGGCATTTGACTTATATTGATGATTTGACTAGAACTTGGATGTTAACCGAAAAGTTGTTTTTCAAACCTCAGCTGTCACTGGAATTAAGCTGAATTCAATTTCAGATGTCCACTCAAAATAAGGAGGTGTGTCTGGGAGTAGGAACATCTTGGATGGGGGATGTAGGTCCAGTGGTAGAGTGCTTGCCTAGCATACTTGAGACCTGGGGTTCAATTCCTGGAACCACCAAAAGGAAGAAAAGAAATGGGTTGGATGGAGCAGGAAATTGAGCCAAACGCTTGAATTAGGGCCACTTATCACATGATCCATATGGATCATGGGTCTGCTGCAGGAAGTAGCCTCACCTTACTGAACCAGGAACGAAGCGACACAGAGAGCGTATTTTCCTGAATCTCTTCCAATTTCATGATTTCCATTTCTCAGGCTACAAGGCAGCATTGCTCATTATTACTTGGATGGGTAATCCAATAAATAAGAAGAGCATTTAGGGTTTGATGCATAGTCATTGTACATGGTTATGCTCCTTTCATTATTAACATATGTTTATTGACATTGCCTCATGAAGAAGACTTTGGGTGGGACTGGGTTTACTTCAAAGAACAGATATAACTTGTGTCTGTGCTGGGTACAGATATATCATCCTTCTGAACTTTCAAGGTAACTCCATAACTCATTATTCCTGACTTTTGGGGGGAGGTAACTCAGGATTGAACCCAGGAGTGCTTTACCACTGGGCTACATCCCTAATTCTTTTTATTTATTTATTTTTCAAATTTTGAGACAGGGTATTGCTAAGTTACTTAGGGCCTCTCTAAGTTGCACAAGTTGGCTTTGAACTTGGGATTTTCCTGCCTCAGCCTCCTGAGTAGCTGGCATTACAGGTATGTGCCACCACATCCAGCCTATGCCCCACTTTTAAGATTTTGAGTTTTTCTTTCTCTCATTCTAGTAGATATATCTTTGAAAAGCAGAGTTTTCTAATGATAAGCATCCCAATCATTTCTCTAAATTATATTATAAAACTTCATGCAAATGACTTTTCATCAGGTTCTGAAGATGTACCTCACTAGGAGAATGCTTGTGCGAGGTCTTGGGTTTCAATTCCAGTACCATTAAAAAAAAAAAAGACTTTTCACTATCTGGAACAAAACTGAGTCAAAAGTTATTTATCAAGTTCTAACAGTATACTTGTCACCATAGTTAAGAAAAAATGGGCTGAGATATGGCTCAGTGATAGAGTACTTGCCTAAGCATGCATGAGGCCCTAGGTTCCATCCCCAGCCCTGCAATCAATCAATCAATCAATCAATCAATAAAAGAAAAAGTAGGAAAGAAAGAATAGAAGAAACATGGTAGGTAAAATAAGAAAGAAGGGAGGGAGGGAATCACTTATTTGACTACCATGAAAAAGATAATGTTATGTTAAAAACAAAAACAAAAATAAAAAACCAGGTCACAAGATTCCAGTTCTAGGTAAAATGGAGTAACCACATTCTACTCTCTTTCCTACTAAATGCAGCTGAAAAATCAGAACAAAGTACTTTGAACAGCATTTGAGAACTCCAAAAAGTAAATATTAGTAGGCAGACTGCAGGAAAGAGTGAACTTTGAAGTACTAATGATTGCAGCTAATCCCATTTTTTCTTCCAGTACCCCCTGGACTGAAGTCATCCCAAACACAGAAGTACACACCAGGTACAGAGAGCTCAAGGAGAAGCCCCACTAGCTTTGACTCTAAGAGTGGGAAAAAGGACTTCCAATGCTTCAGAGAGAATGGGGGAAATTTCCTACTTTTCTATTATGTTTGTTTTCTCAATTCTATCATGATTCAATCCCTGTGCAATCCTGTGGTGGCCATGCCCAGGAATGACAACAGGTGCAGCTACAGCAATAGTGGTAGGGGCCTGAAATCGCCTAAAACTCTGGAAAAAGGGAATGTTTCTCTCTGGAGAAGATATAATCAAGAAAGTGGGGAGGTCCCACATGGCTTTTTGTCTTTCTGTGTCTTCCCTTTGCTCAAATAACATTTTTCCAATTTCTTTTTTAATCTCTCAGGGACTTGTAAGACAAGATAAAAAAATCTAACATTTGAGTCATTAGAGTTCAAAAAAGAAAGGAGAAAGAGTGCAATGGGATACAGTTAAAGCAGCACTCAGAGGGAAATTTATAGCATTGGAGGGTTATATTAGAAAAGAGAAATGGCCTCACAACAATATCAACTTTGACAACTTAGATAAAATGGACCAATTTCTCAAAAAACACAAGGTATCAAAAACTCAAACAAGATGAAACAGATAGTCTTTCCAAAAAGAAATTTCCAGGTAGGCCAGGTGTGGTGGTGCATACCTGTCTGTAATCCTAGCAATTTGGGAGGCTGAGACAGGAGGATCAAAAGTTTAAGGTCAGCCTCAGCAACTTAACAAGACCCTAGCAACTTAACAAGACCCTGTGTCAAAATAAAAAATAAAACAAAAGTTAAAATAAGAAATAAATTCTCCCCCAAATGAGAAATTTCCATGTATTATATATTTTAACAAATAAATTATAACACAAGATTATATTTAATAAAATATTAACGTATTATAAAATTTCCCCATATTATCTGTTCTTTCTAGTTTATGTTAGTGGTCACATAATATTTTATCAATCAAATGTAATATTTATTTAACCATTACCTCATTTGCTTATTGTTTCCAATATTATCTGTTATAAAATACAGATATAATGAATACCAAAAAAGAAATAAAGAAATTTTTAGGCTTAGATGACCTCTCTGGTGAATTCTACCAAATCTTTAAAGAAGAAACAATATTAGTTCTATAGAATCTCTTTCACAAAGTACAAGTGGAAAGAACATGTCCCAAGTTATTCTACAAGGTCAGCATTACTCTAATGCCAAAACTACAAGAAGACATTACATGAAAATAGAACTATGGAAAAATATCTATCAAGAACACATAAGCAAAAAGTTTTCCACAAAACACCACCAATTAAAACCCAGCAATACATAAGAATAAGAACATGCCAATATCAAATGGTCTATACCCCAAGGATGTAGGGCTGGCTTAATATTCAAAAATCAATTAATCAATGTAATCTACAACATTAATGGCCTGAACAAGGAAATCCACATGACCATATCAATTGATATAGGAGAAACATTTTATAAAATTTAATATCAAGTCATAATGATAAAAACTCATAGCAAACTAGGAAGAAAAGAGGACTTCTCAACCTGATGAAAGGGATCTATAGAAAACCTATAATTGGTATCACACTTCATGGTGAAAGACTGAGGTGCTTTCCCCCTAAGAATGGGAATAACACAATGACAACCACTTTCACTACGCCTATTCAGCGTTATACTGGAGTCAGAGCCAGTATGATAACATAATAAAGAAAAATAAAAGGCATGAAGATTGGAAAGGAATCAATAATCCTGTCCTTACTTATGAAAGACATGCAGAAAATTCTAAAGAATATACAAAATAACACCTGAAATGAAAAGTTACAAAGTCAAAACATGAAAATCAACTGATTTCTGTATACTAGCAATGAACCAGTAGAGTGGATTTCACACACATGTACACACACACATATACACACCCTTCTAATAGTGCCAGAAAACATTATAGTCATAGATCTAACAAAACATGCACTGGATATATACAACAAAAACTACATAATGCTGATGAAAGAAATCAAATAAGACCTAAATAAATGGAGAGCTACCCTGTGTTCATGGGTTGGAAGATTTAAATAATAAAAATGTCAATTTTCTGCACATTTATCAATAGATTTAAAATAATTCCATTCAGAATCTGAGCAGGGGGGCTGTGGTTGTGGTTCAGGGTAGAGCATTTGCCTAGCACATGTAAGGCATTGGGTTCAATCCTCAGCACCACATACAAATAAATAAATAAAACAAAGGTATTTTTAAAAAGTACTTAAGCACGTAAATGGCATTTATTTAAAAAATGAATCTGAGCAGGAATGTTTTGTAGATATAGACAAAACCAATTCTAAAATTTATATGGGATTTATAACCAAAACACTTTTGGAAAAAAACAAAGTTGGAAGAATCACACCAATTTTAAGACTTATTACAAAGCTATAGTGATCAAGACATTATTGGTGTTGGCAAGAGGTTGGGTACATGAATCAATGAATCAGAATAAAGAACCAGAAACAGACCTACATAAAAACTGGCAATTAATTTTTGAAAAAGTTATAAGGGCAATTCAGTGGAGTTTATTACATGTCTCATATACCTTAAGTATAAAGATGTTTTTAAAAACCCCTGTGGGTTCTCCTCACATTTTTTTTATTCCAAGAATTTCAGGAATGTTAAATGCATGAAGAAGGGCCTTTGGGATTCACAGAAATGGAAAATTATCTGGGACTTTGCAGATGTTCATCCAAGTTTCTTGTTCCAAATTTAGAAACTAGATGAAAAATATTCTGTTACTTACTCCTCACATAAGCAGTATCCTTATTAAACACTCAGCATTGAATTTAACATTAAGTCCTAAAGATAAATAACATATGATAATATAAAATATTTCAGACTTAACCACTGATTAGAAATGAATTCAAGGAAAAAAATCAAGGTCAAATCAAATCTCTTATGTATCAGTAGTACCAAGAACACTAAAGCCCTTTGTTATGGGGCCCAAATGATGCAAGTTCCTTGAAATGAAAGGACATTAAGATACTTGAGGGCAGAAAGTAGGCAGTGGAAGATTTTGAAGGGAGCCCTAACAACCAGACTAGCTTGGAAAAGCATGGTGGGAGACACCCACGTTCACTTGAACTTACCGTAAATGATCTGCCTCAAATTGCTAGTGGCAAGTGGTTACTTAACAGTCATGGCTAGCAATTTGTGGATGTGTGTCACATAAAGCCCAGTAAGAGAAACAGAGAAAGTGGCTATTCAGCCCTCTCCAAGGATCAGAAATGTGTGTAAGTTGTTTTGGGGGGAGTAATAACCATACCTTATATTTGCACTGTACATTACAAATGACCTCCCTATCAGAGCAGGTGGCTTTGTTCATATTTGGCAGATGAAAACAGAAGGTGTCCAAGTTCATCCAACTAGCAGGTGGATAACAATGTTGAGCATCTCACCATTTGTCTTCTTTGATTTAAGTGTCTGTCCAAACGTTTCGCCTGCCTTAAAAATTGGATTGCTTGGGCTGGAGTTGTGGCTCAGTGGTAGAACACTTGCCTAGCATGTGTGAGGCACTGAGTTTGATTCTCAGCACCACGTATCAATAAAAAAATTAAATAAAGGTAAAGAAATGGATAGCTTATTTTCTTGTTATTGACTTTGTAGAGTTCTTTATATATTCTGGAAAAAAATCCTTGATCAGATACATCATTTGCAAATATTTTCTCCAGTCTGTGGTTTGTCTCTTCATTCTCTTAACAGTATGTTTTGAAAAGCAAAAGTTTTAAATTTGGATGAAGTACAATTTATCAATTACACATTTCACAGACCATGTTTTGGTTGTCATATCTAAGAAATCTTTGCCTATCTCAAGCTCACAAAGTTCTCTCCCATGTTATCCTCAAGAAGTTTTATACTTACAGGTTTATATTTAGGTCTGTGATCAATTTTGAGTTAATTTTCATTTAATAAAGTATTTGCCTTTGGTTAAGGATGAGAGAGAAGTCTAGAGAGTGGGGAACAGAGGAAAGTACCAGAAAGCACTGGGAAATGAATCTTGGATATTTCCAAGGCTGCAGATTGACTCAGTTCTATGGACTTTCAACAAACATGGACATGCCACATTCTATAGATAAACTGCCAAATGCACTTGAATAGCTAGCATTTAATCAGAATGCACCCAGAAAACATTCTAGGAAATTAAACACATATGTCTAATATGTCCTCCCAAATCAGCCTGGTAGTAGTGGATTACCTGCTAAGTTGACTGCCATCATTTCCCCCCACTTTGCACATGCAAACCACTCCTCCCATGAAGAGTGGAATCTGCACCACCACCACCAGACCAAATCTGGGTCTATCTTGTGATTTGCTTTAAATAATAGATTTGAGAAGAGTAACGCTGTGACAGTTCTGGGTTTATGCCATAAGCATCTTGGCAGCTTTGGCTTTCGTCCACTGGGAAGCCAGCTGCATAGAAAGATGCCCATTTACTCTAATGGACAGAAAGACAACATGGACAGATATAGAAAATATGGACAATGGAGACTACAAAAAACTGGAGAGAGAGGCCCGGCCATCCCAGCCAATCAGTCATAGGAGATGAAGTGCCAAATGTGAGTGGAGCCATCTTGGATCCTGCAGCCCCAAATGAACCACCATGACCAATGATATCACGTGGATCAGAAATGAGCTGTTGCCACAGAGCCCTGCCCAAGCTATGGAATCATGAGCAAATATGTAGCTGTTTATTTAAATCACCAAGTTTTAGGGTGGCTTCTTACACAACGATACATAAGTGAAACAATTTCCAAGTTTGTATCATAAAGCTCCTCTTACAGTTCACTGACCAACCCAGATAGCTCTACTCAGCAGGAATCCATTTATCAGTAGAAAGAACTTCAGATGGGAAACCCAAATCTTGAGTTTAGTTCCAGCTTTGTCATCCTTTATGTGAGCTCCCCCCAAAACAGGCCCTAAGATAATGTATAAGTAGTTCATTTGGGAAGTGAGACCAGGAAACTTAGTAATGGATTGGAGAAGAGAGACAGAGAAGGAGGAAAAGGCAATATGGTCACTGCTTACTGGGCAATTGCTGTGGGTCATCTTACTGGGGACTCTTCTTCCCTCTCTTACAGCCAACCACCACCCTATGTAATTTCTTTCTCCTTTAAAGATACTCTTAAATGTCTATTTCAACTTGATTTCATAAAAAAAAAAAATATGGCAGTAAAGTGGGTAGAGTGCTCACTTGATTCCTGCCAGACATGAGCTCTCAGAGTCAGCCTTGCTTCCATAGCTGCTTCATCTAAGACAATGTTCCACCCTCTATCCTAATTCTGCACAAGAGCTAAAAAGGAAGATTCTAGGAAGAATGGATGGCACCCACAGTGCACAGGCAGAATAATTAGCGAAGAAAATAAAGGCAACATGTGGCTTGTGAAATTTTAATTGTGGCCATATTTTATAGAGCTAACAAAAAGAAAGTTAAAAGGATAACTTTGTAAATGAGGGCATTACTCTGGTCCAAGGCAAAAGGAATATTTTTCCAATCTAGTCTCTTTCTATCTTTAATGTTGTAAAGGGCCAAAATATGTCCCTTCCCATTGCTTAGAGTTGAGAGACAGAAGAAACAGGAAAAAGACAGGCACCTAGCTGGGTGTGGTGGCTCGTGCCTCTAATCCCAGTTACTCAGGAGGCTGAGGCGGGAGGATCACAAGTTTGAGGCCAGCCTCAGCAATTTAGTGAGACTCTGTCTCAAAATAAAATTTAAAAAAAGGGTTGGGGACATAGCTCACTGGTGGGTGCTCCTGAGGTTCAATCCCCAGGACTATACACACACCCAAAGGCACTTAATCTGAGGTCAATTAAAAGCAGGGGTCCTTGATAGATGCCAATTCCTGTTCCCACTATGGGGTATCTCCAAAGACATGGAGTTTGACTGTTCTCATTCAACACAGGCAGACAAAAAGAGGATTTGCTTTTGAAGTAAAATGAGACAGTAGAACAAAAGCAATTTTGTGATGTGGAATTTGGTCCTCCAAAGTTTGATTTGCCCTCCACAGAGATCATCTGGGACACATCGAAAATTCCCCAAAGGAAGGGAGGTTGCAGTGAGGCCTTCAGCAGGACCTCAGGCCAAAGCAGAGGCTGGGTGGCATCTGAGAGCCACAAGGCATGGGAGGGAGATGCTGAGCTCAAGGAGAGCTCTCTTTTGCACCATCTTCACATTTGGGAACCATCAAATCACTTCTCTTTCCTGACAAAGGAGATGATTTCACTTTTTCACACTTCTGTTCAGAAGGCAAAAATAAATCAAGAATCCACTCATCTACATGAGCTCTTGAGGCTTCATCTCCATTTAAAGAAAGGCAGAGCAAAGATCTAGATGAAACTATTTCAAAGGTACACCTGTTATGAAAATCTGTACAGTAGACTGAATATTAAAAACAGCATTTCTCAATGTGAGTGCTAAGAGCATTTTGAGGGGGCCAGTTCTCCATTGTGCACGTCTGTCTCACACATTTCAAGGTGTTCAGCACCATTTAGCCCACTAAATGCCAGTAGGGCCCCTTCCCTATCATTGTGACAACCAAAATCAGTACCACATATTCCAAATGCCCCCTGGGAGTCTAGTGATGGCATGAAAGCAGAACTTTCTTAAGCCCATTTAGACCCTGTCCACACATATCTTTGTGAATATTTTTCAGTGTGTGTATGTGATGCTGGGAGCCAGGCATGGTGGTGCACGCATGTAATCCCAGCACTTGGGAGGCTGAGGCAGGAGGATCGCGAGTTCAAAGCCAGCCTCAGCAACTCAGTGAGGTCCTAAGCAACTCAGTGAGACTCTGTCTCTAAAGAAAAAATACAAAAAATAGGGCTGGGGATGTGGCTCAGTGGTTGAGTGCCCCTGGGTTCAATCTCCAGTACCAAAAAAAAAAGGACATGTGATGCTGGGGATGGACCCTTGGGCCTTATGTATGCGAGGCAAGTGCCCTACCACTGAGCCACATCCCAGCTCATCATTTTACTTTATAGTCTAGTTAAACATATACAGTTCAGTACACACATCTTAAGTGTATAAAACTCAATGTGAATTCTTTTGGTGATGCTAGGGATTGAACCCAGGGCCTTGTGCATGCTAGGTCAATGTGTTTTCATATATGAAACCTCAGCCCAGATCAAGATATAGAACACTTCTTCCAGCACCTAGAAAATTCCCTTGCTGCCCATCCTGCTTGCCATACCCTCCCAAGACAACTGCTATATTGACTTTTAACACCATGGATTAATTTTGCATGTTGTTCTTGAACCTCAACTAAATGGAAGCATCATGTGTACTCTTTTTGTGTCAGAAGTCTTCCACTCAACTTTATGTGCGTGAGATTCATCATTGTTGCTGCATACGGCAACACTTTCCTTTCCACCTCTTATTTCTTTAAAAATCATACACATGGCCAGACATGGTAGTGCATGCCTGTAATCCCAGCAACTTGGGAGGCTGAGACGGGAGGATCACTAGTTTGAGGTTAGCCTCAGCAAGTTAGTGAAGCCCTAAGCAACTTAATGAGACCCTGTCTCAAAATAAAAAATAAATAACTAAAAAAGGCTGGGATTGTAGCTCAGTGGTTAAATACCTTGGGTTCAATTCCCAGTACTAAATAAATTAAATTAAAATTAAAATCACACACATAGAAAAATGTCTAGACATTTATATCAAATGATTAATAGTGGCAACTTCAGAAAAAGAGATTGGAGTCAGTAGAAAAATGAGGGGTGAGCCTGCTTTTAACTTTTTATGCCTCTAAATATTTTCACACTGAGCATGTTCTATTTTTATAATTTTTTAAAGGCGCTGTTAAAGCACATTCATGAAAGGAGAGTTCCAGCTTGCCTGAAACAGCAAAAGGGCCATTTTATTGTATTTTTGCAGTACTAGGGACTGAACCCAGGGTTGCTCTACCACTGAGCTCCATTCCCAGACGTTTTTTATTTATTTTGAGGCAAGGTCTTGCTAAATTGCCCAACTGGCCTCAAACTTGCAATCCTACTGTCTCAGTCTCCAGAGTCACTGGGATTACAGGCGTGTACTGCTGTACCCAACTCAAATGAACCATTTTAAAGATAAGTATAACTATTCAGATCACAGGGCCAAGAGAAGTAAACTATAACATAAGAGTTCTATTTTCTTCCCCAAATGCAGTATAAAAATGGAGGTTGTGAGTTATCTCATCTATTTCTGTTGAAAATCTAGGTCTGGGTGGTTTTCTCATCCTTCACTCCCCTCTGTGACCCTCAGCCACCAACTCATGATGGAGGTAGAAAAACTTAGTGGTTCCTCCCACCTCACCCACAACACTCAGTGTCAACAAGACCTTCAAACTAAGTGACAACACAGCAGTTACAAACCTCCTGAGAGCAAACAAGGAAAAGTGTTCACATGCAGGCCCAAGGTTGTGACAACGCCAGCCCTAAGAAAAATGACAAAGGAGAAGTTCTGGAATGACAGGGAGTGAGCTGAGCTCTAAGAAGCAAGGAGCAGTTCCTCTGTGCTGAGAGCCACAACCTCCAATCTAAATGCTTCCAGAAGCTGGGTGCAGTGGCTCAGTACTGTAATCCCCACAGTTTGGGAGGCTGAGGCAGGAGGATTGTGACTTCAGGGCCAACCTCAGCAAAAGTGAGGCCTTAAGCAACTCAACGAGACCCTGTCTCTAAGTAAAATACAAAAAGGACTGGAGATGTGGCTCAGTGGTTAAGTGCCCCTGGGTTCAATCCCCAGTACCAATAAATAAATACATAATACATACATCCGGGGGCTTTCCCATGGACAGAAGGGTTACTCCCTTTGAGCTAGGACACCAGCAAAAGCCATTTAGACTTGGCTGGCCTTGGAAAGATGAGTCTGGGATTTGGATAAGGAAATTTTCAGAGGAGAGGAGAATATTCTAAAAGGAAGAAATGTGCAGAGGAGGAGAGGGAAATACCCCAAGGGCTATTCCCCAGCTTTCTTCATATTTTAATACACAGAAACACATTTTAAAGAACATATGTTTGTAACAGTCAAAAGTTGGTGGCTTTCAACTTGAGGAAACTTTCCTTAAGCAAGTATGCACATAAACTGCTTGGAGGGACAGATGTAGGACAGATGATTTTACCCCAAAGTTGCCCCCCTTTGAGCATGCAGTAGTCATTGCCACCACTAAATACTCTGATAAATTCAATGTCGTGTTCCCAAATGTCATCTTCTGAAATTAAAAACACAGTTCTCATTAAAAACAACAAACACAAAACACTAGTCTAATGAGACGCTCTGAGAAAATGATGTGGTTCTCATACTTGAGTGTACATCAGAATCATTCAGAGGGTTGATTAGAACACAGATCTCTGGGTCCAACTTCCCCTATGCCCCACTTCTGATTCAGTAACTCCGGGGTGAGGCCTGGAAATTTTTATATCTAATATGTTCCCAGGTGATGCTGTTACTGGTCTGGAGACTATACTTTGAGATTCTGTGGTCTTCAGCCAGGTGCAGTGGTGCATGCCTCTAATCCCAGCAGCTTGGGAGGCTGAGGGAGGAGGATCACAAATTCAAAGCCAGCCTCAGCAACTTGGCAAGATCCTGTCTCAAAATGAAAAATAAAAAGGGTTGGGGGGGAGGCAGTGGAAGGAAAAAAAAAGAAAAAAGGACTGGGGATGTGGCTCAGTGGCAAAGCACCCCTGGGTTCAATCCCTCGTATCCCCCCCCCCAAAAAAAAGAAAAAAGAAAAAAAGAGGGAGAAAGAGAGAGAGAGAGAAAGATGGATTGATTCTATGGTCCTCCCAATTCCTCCCTGTCCTGTCTAGTCTCAGATACAAGATACATCAGCATATCAATGACTACAAGCAGTTGTACAATAAAGAAACCTATAACCCAATGTCTTTAGCCATTTTGTCTTGCTGTAGCAAGACACCTGAGACTTGGCAATTTAGAAAGGACAGTGACTTATTTGGGTTCATGGTTCTGGAGGCTGGGAAGGTCAAGACTGAACAACCATATCTGGTATGGGCCTCATGGTGCTAAAACTCAGGGTGAGGAGGGAAAGGATAAGCGGGTGGGTGTGCACAGAGACAAAACAAAAAGAGCAGCCTTGCTTTATAATAACCCACTCCCACTATGACTAATCAGTCTTGTGAGAGCAAGAACTGGCTCTCATGAGAAAGGCGTTAATCATCCCTAATAACCTAATCACCTCTTAAAGGTCTCAACTCCCAACATCACCACATTGGCAATCAAATGTCAACATGAGCTGGGCGTAGTGGCACATGCCTGTTATCCCAGCAACTCAGGAGGCTGAGGTTGGAGGATCACAAATAGGAGGCCAGCCCCAGCTATTTAGTGAGACTCTCTCTCAAAATAAAGAATAAAAGAGGGGCTGGGGATGTAGTTCAATGGTCAAGCACCTCTGGGTTCAATCCCTCATACCATTTAACAAAAGAAAAAGAAAAAGAAAAGAAAGAAAGAAAAAGAAATCCAACATGAGTTTTGGAGGAGACAAACAATATTTATAGAACCCAACATTTCCCAATCTCATGCATCATCTGCCTGTGGGACATCTATGAACCTCCCTGGGAGGCAATGCTTCAAGGAAGTGGGTAGGAGGCAATGGAGGGCTGTGGGCCATACCACGTATCAGAATCCTGGCAGGGGAAGCAGATCTGGTGGGACCAGAGCCTGTTTCCAGAAATCCAGGCAGCATCAAGGAAATCTGTCAGCAGGCAGCAAAGGCCAGTCCATTTGCAGCTTGGATTAAGACACTGGGTCTTAGCCAATGATCGGCAAGAATAAAACAGGGACCTAGTTTCTAGAGGGTTTAAGATCTCCAGATGTTAAAAGCCTCAAACCTAGAGAATGAGACACCCAGCTATGTGCCCCATAAATTAACAGTACATTAGATAATGTTAGTTACAGCATGCTGGCCTGGACCTCCAACACGAGTCCTCAGCTGAGCTGCACAGTGGGAAGAAGCAATTCCAAACACCTAGGCCTTCAGTTAAAAAGTCAGTTCTGATTTCACAGGTCTGACATGGTGTTCGAAATTCTACAGTCAGCCGGATGTGGTGGTGCACGCCTGTAATCCCAGCACTTGGGAGGCTGAGTCAG